>ML811754.1:156260-169663 GCA_009831015.1 Picea engelmannii
GATGTCTTCTCGGATGCATTTGAGGGATGATTGTTCTCACGTGATCAACGAGATTAGGCCTAAAGGCTCAGCACAACCAAAGGTGAATTCAGAAAAATCGAAGGGTGATAACAACAATCAAGGAAAGATTGCATCTCAGAGTGGGAAATATGGTTTTTGAGTTTTTATGTTATTTATGGTTGATGACATTTGACTTCAGAAATTTTGGACAACATGTTTTCTTTGGATATATGAGTAATATATTTCTTGAAGATAATTTCAAATATTTTGAGATAAATTGTCAAATGTTAATATGATTATGGGAGTCACAAGGAGGTGTGTTTTTATTAAATAACTAGTATGTTATGATTGTTAAGAGCTAAAGGGAGTCACAAGGGGTACCACCTACTAGTTATTATTTATTTATAACCCTTATTATGATTATTACTTTCCCCCCTAACTAAAATTTGGTTGAGTCTTTTAATTAACTTAACTAATGAGTTGGTTCAACTACTTCAACCAATTCTAATTTGTTTAAAGGAAAAGGAAAGGGAGGAAAAAAGGAGGATATAATGAGAAGCATACTAAGGTTTGGTCTTTGAGTTTATGCTGAGATAGTTCAATTTTCATTCAGTCCTTAATTTATCACAAGCCTAATTCTTTTTTATGATAGCAAGGTATTATTGTAGACAACAAGATTCAGGGATGAATTACATCACTCAGACACTTGTTTTTCAGAGGTGTTGATCTATCTTTGATAGTCTGTGTAGACTTGTCTGTTTGTGAATTAGTTTTCATGACTGACAAAGGCTATTTTGTAGAGTTGAGTGGGAAACAATCTGTGGCAAGATGATCCAACTTTTAGAGTTCAGTTTTTTTATTTTCTGTCAGAGGTCCTTTTGTATGTTCCATCGGGGATGTCTAAGTTTGACTTTGGTCCAAAATTTCTGTATGAAATTTTGTGAAAAGAATGAATCTTTGGTGAATTGGAATGAAATAAAGGATTGTTTTATGTCTCATCTGTCTTGATTACCATCTTGGTGTCTTTACTTTTGTCTTTACATTTATTTAAGAAACTATTAATCATATAAAAAGTGAATTTCCAACGAGCTTTTTATTTATAAAAGACCATCCTAAGCACTTGTAATTAACACTTGTGAGTTAGGATGTTATTTTTGTTGGCTACAAACATAGGGTGATATTCCCGTCTATTTTTCTTTAGCCAAGAAGAATCTGAAAATGCTTGAGTAAGATCATTTCATATATTTTCCTCAAAATTTATTTGGCGACCATACTAGGGAGATCTTCAATATCTCTCTAGTAAATTTTTATACTCGATTTTCATCGATACATATTTTTTTGATATTGATTCTTTGATTGTTTTATTTCTTAATGGTTGTGCTTGTTGCAAGGCARCCCAATATTGATCTCGGTCTCCAAGACCAAACCATCATTKCTTTGAACATGTTTAACACCATTTTAGACATTGCCAACACCCGTGCTAAACTTAACCATTCTTAGGCARCAATTGAATGAGATATTAATGCACAAGATGTTGGGAAGCTAGACATATAAAACCTAGAAATCAGCAGTAACCTTTTTGTTTCTTCAGTTTTGGCCTTTCTTTCATGTCGTTAGACTCTCGTGATTCTAGAAGAAGAAGAGGCTTGTCACCTGAAATCAATCCTATTGCTGAAATAGGAAGAAGGAACGTTGTGTTATCTGCCCAACAAAGTGATCCAAGGAGAACTTTATCTGATTCATCCCATTCGTCTTTCTTTCCCTCATCTATCATCCACAAGATGGCATCTAGTGGTGGCTCTGGTGGCACTGGAAGTGCTTCCTCTTCTTAGTTTTATCATCATCATTGATTGGTATCTTATATTGTTGGCATGTTTACAGGAAGGTTGTGCTTTTCATTGATGGCAAGAACAAAAGGCAGAGCAGAAGGAAGCGTAAGATCAGGAAGAGAAGCGAACAATATGAAAAGATAAAAGCTCAAAAGAGATAGCACTTTGCGCTTTCCATAAACGCAGTCGAGGTCCAAGAGATGGACTCATAGGAGGAGCAAAGTTTGAGACCTTTGAACAATTAGAACACCTTCTAAGTCAATGAGATCAGAAATTTAAGGAGGAAGAATGACAATGGTCATTCGATCACCAATCCCGAATACCCGATGACCGTTAGATCAACGTCTAGTGACCAGAGGAAGAACAGAGGATAAGTGTAGATCTGATCCATTGGATCTGAGCATTCAGGATCAATAATCATTGGATCCAGAAATAAATGAACGATGGTTAAGCCTTTGGATGAGCATAGGAGAGAAGACTTGTCAAAGTCCTGAATTCCAGAAGTAAGCAGGGATCATCCATTGTCAAGACTGACAAGTGGCACACGATCCACAACTCTGGAGAAAATCACTTTGAGGATTCTTCCGTTTGAGACTTGAAAAACTCGAAGTCCAGAGAGTCAGAGACAGAGAGCTGGAGTAAATGACAACCATCAGATCATTTTAAAGTGGAAGGACAATATAAGCTAGAAAAGCAGCATCACAGAAATATCAAGCTATCAATCTAAGAACATGATCGATGAACAACATTTAGTTCGAATCTAAAAGTTGCGAGGAGGTTATTGTTTGGGGATTCTCACTTCTGAAGAATTGGAAACTTGAAAAGTCGAAATACCCGAAGTCCTGAAGTGAATGAGGATCCACGTCAGTAAGCCTACATTGGCAAGGACACATGGTGCAATCAGACAATGACAAGTGTCAAGTTGATTCGTCATTTCAGGTACGTGAAAATCACAAATCCGAGTGACACGTGGCAGCTACTAGGCTCATGACACATCATCAAGTGACGTAATTAAGTGACGTCACTCCAGGAGTTTTACCACTAGAGATTAGAATAATGTCATAAATTCTGAACGTCGAATACCCAAAGAAGATCCAGACCGTCGATTGCCAGAAGGACGCGTGGCAGAAATCTGTGCAATTCATGGAAAAACACTCCAGGAAAAGTGAGCAAAGAAAGTTGAGAGTTGAGATTCCTGAACCCCAGAAACCCGAAGTCAATATCAACCCTCCGATTCTAAGAGACACACGTCAGTCGATTGCTTACTCCGGATAAAAGAAAAGGAAGGAGGAAAGGTTGGAAATTTGAGATTGTCGAACCCCGAATACCTGAAGGGATTGTGACCATTGATTCGAGAAGGACATATGTCAATAGATCTTCCATTTCGGAAGATATCCAGTCAGAAGAAATGAGAAGTTGAGATTTGAAATCTTCGAAGTCCGGAAACCCGACGATGTTCTCGTCTGTCAATCCAAAATGGGACACGTGTCAGTGGATTGTCAGTCCCGAGAAAAATCAAAAGAAGGTTGAAAGGTAAGAAAGTCAATATTTTCGAACCCCAAATACCCGAAGGGATTGTGATCATTGATCCAAAAGGGGAAACGTGTCGTTGGATCATGGACTCCAGGTGAAATGCTTTGGGAGCAAGTAGAGTTTGAGAATCAAGACTCCCAAAGCCCGAAAGGAGAAATCGATCTCGTCCGTTGGTTTGGAGGGCCACATGTTACTTGGTCATTGAGACTAAGGATCGCATGTGGATGGAGGAAATAAGGCAGGAAAAGACAAGAGATATGAGTCGTTGATCAAGGGAATCTATCAGAGACCACTATATCGATGATCACACCTGATTGAGGAATCAAAAGTTGCTCGGAAGATAATTTTTTGAGGGCAGGCTACAATTGAAACCACAGTATCGGAGAAAGGGTACGTGGAAACTGGAGGTAGATTGTGGGGAGGAAAGAGGTTAATCCCAAACCACTATTGGACATGCCCACAATCATTCTCTTGCATAAGAATGTAGCCCGAGGTCACATGTGATAGTGGGCTAACGAGAAGAGAGCTCACGCCCGAAATCACGTGGTCATGTGAAGTTAATCGCCCAAGTTCATATCGAAAAAAAAGGGAGCTAGCGCTCGCTAGACCAAGAACACAAAACACCTTTTGAATAGGCGTTTGGTCACCACCGATGGTCACATGAAGGAAGGGGATTAGAAGCCAAAGAAGCCATAATTGACTAGTTGTAATTGACAGAGAAGATGAAGAGTTTCGACAGCCATAGAAGCCAAAGAATATTTGGATAACTGCCACTGATGATGAACAGATACAACATAACTGCCAGAGAAGACAAAGAGTTGTTGTGATGATTGGGCATAGGACTCGACATGACAAAGAAATGCATAACAGAGAATAGTGTGTGTGGTTTTCGATGGTGATGCATGTGGGTAGGCAGAGACGAAGAGAAGTACCAGAAGCGGAGATCAGAGATGCAGTGTATAGGATGCAAAGGCAACACAGAGCATAAATAGGTAGAAGAGAAGTTGAATAGAGGGTGTGTTGTGTTGGAGGAAAGAGAGCATAGCATAGAAGAAGAAAGAGGTAGAAACGAAATAGAGGATAGAAGTTGAAGAAGGTAGAGGAGACTTAGAGTTGTAACAGACCATATCATATATAGAGAAATTAAGTAAAATTTTTGCAAGAATCAATCAGGGTGGTAGGGTGGTGCTAGGGAGGATTGTAGTCCTCTAAATTCTAGTTGATGCTAGAAGAAATCTGGGAGTTGGTGCTAGAAAAACCTGGGAGTTGGTGCTTCCATCTAGTTGGTGCTAGAGAAATCTGAGAGTTGGTGCTCTCTGCGAGTTGGTGCTAGAGAAGAGGTTTTCACCCTTTATGGGTTTCCTCAATAAAATCGGTGTCCCTGTGTATTATGTGATTGATCATTATATATCTATGAATGTTAAGTTATCAACAACATATTAACTAATAATCTAGAAATAATTTAAAAAAAAGGGGAAAAGTTTCAAGATTATATATATAATTGATCCCCCCCCCCCTCAGTTATATTTCCAACAATTGTTATCAGAGCGGGTTCCTTTTATTTAAAGGTAGATCAGTAANATGTGATTGATCATTATATATCTATGAATGTTAAGTTATCAACAACATATTAACTAATAATCTAGAAATAATTTTTAAAAAAGGGGAAAAGTTTCAAGATTATATATATAATTGATTCCCCCCCCCCCTCAGTTATATTTCCAACAATTGGTATCAGAGCGAGTTCCTTTTATTTAAAGGTAGATCAGTAAGCTTAAACATGAAAATTCATGAGGGAACTTCAGCCAATAAGGCCCCCCTTTTCAATGGAACAAACTTTTCCTTTTGGAAAGTTAGGATGAGAACCTACATAATGGTTTTAGGTGCAGATGTCTGGGATGTGGTAGAGACTAGTTATGTAAAGCCAGTTGTACTAGATAATAAGGATGACAAGATAGAATTCAGATTCAACGCTAAAGATATGAATGCTATTCTGAGTGGGCTTGCAAAAGTAGAGTTTTTCAAATTCATGCACTGTGATTCAACAAAAGTTATGTGGGACAAGCTGATAAGTAGTTATGAAGGTGATGAAAAGGTGAAAGACACACAACTTCAGACTCACGGACTGAAGTTTGAGCAGTTAAATATGGATGAAGATGAAACTATCAGTAAGTAATTATTACGTATAGAATAACTTGCCAACACTATGAAAGGCCTAGGTGAAACGATAGTTGATTATTTTCTAGTCTAGAAAATATTAAGATCTCTTCCTGACAGATTTAACTCAAAGGTCTCTGCTATATAGGAAATAGTTGATCTCAAAATGTTGACACTAGATCAAATTCTTGGAACCCTAACTTCTTATGAAATGACAATCACCAAAGGTAAATCCACTACAAGAGAGGCATATTTTAAAGTAGAGAAAAACACAGACTCCGATATAGATGAGATTGAAGAAAATTTTGTGAGAAGACTGAAGAAAGGATCAGGAAAATACAAAGGTAAACTTCTCTTCAAATGTTTCAACTATGGTAAGATAGGTTATTTTTCATCTAAGTGTCCTCACAAAATAAAGGATTGGACATATGATGATGAAGAGAAGCACAAACACAAAAAGGTCTATAAATAGAAATTTTTTAAGAAGAAAAACCTATGTGTAAACAATGATGATGATCCCTCAGATGATGCAAGCAGTGACTCTTCTATTGAAGATAAAATAAATGATATCATGCTAATATATTTAGAAGATCTAAACAATGAAGATACAAGAAGTGAGTTCGTTGACTATGAAGTAGAAGTAGATCTTGAAGGAGAACTTGTCAGTGCCATGGAAGAGATTGATAGACTAAGAGAAAAGAAAAAGAAAAAAGAAAAACAATTACTGCTCAAGTATGAGAAAACATGCAAGGAACCATCTGAAGAAATTAATATGTTGAAGGTTAAGTTATAATAAGCTAAGAAGATTGAATACATCCTCAAACAAAATTGAAGGAAGCCAAAACAAAAAGTGAAAAATTGGAAGTTGAAGCAGTGACCGTCAGAAAATATCTAGAGAAATTCTAGGCCTTGTATCATCAGAATCTGACAAGTATTAAAGCCTCGGAAGGATTAGCCTCCATTCTGAATCAGCAAAGAAGTTCAAAGTTGAAAAATGGTTTGGGTTATGAAGAGGGATCAAGTAGTGGTCAGCCAAGCAACAAAGAATCCATCAAGTTTGTCAAATCTACAACTACTGACAACAACAAACCTGCAAAAACAAAGGAAGATAATCAGTCGCCAAGGAGGAGTGAAGGAAAATATATTGGAACTGAATCTGAAGAACAAAGAAATAATGCAGTTTCTTCTCAAGGAAATCATCAGCATGGAAGAAATCGATCTACTCAAAGAAGACAACCATTTTCCAAGTACACAGATTTTTTCTATGGATATTGTTTTTACTTCTCTAACTTTGGCCACAAAGCTATAAATTGTTCTCTAAGATTTAGACATGAGAAATCAAGACAACCAAGGAATAAATACATGTCTCAACAAAGAATGAGACAACCAGGTTACAAACAACCACATACTACAAATCATGTCATGGCTGGGAAAAAGATGCAGACTAAGCATAACAATCGTTATGATCCTTTATTCAATGAACCAGAATGTTACATCTTTCATAATTATGGACATAAAGTTGCAGATTGTCTCTTAAAGAACTATCAGCCAGATTCAAATCACAGAGCTTAAAACGACAAGGTTTGGAAGAATAATGAAGATAACAAGTGTGGATTGGTGTTGTCAGCTCAAAGACAAAAAGACTTTTGGTATATTGACAGCGAATGCTCCAGTCATATGACAGGTGACAAAAGTAAGTTCCTATCACTCAAGGAAAATAAATCAGGGAGTGTGACCTTTGGAAATGATGGTCCAGGAAAGATCATAGGTAAAGGTCTAGTAAACTTAAGTAATGGAAGAAGAAAATCTCAAGAAGTATTATTTTTTGATGGTTTAAAGAATAATCTTCTTAGTGTCAGTCATATATGTGACAGAGGATGTGAAGTCACTTTCATTGCCAAGGATTGTAAAATAAATATAGTAAACACATGAGAGCTGCTTGCAAAAGGGGTTAGAACCGAAAACAATGTATATGTTATGAAGGAAGATAAGGATAAATGTCATTTAAGAAAAATTGATGAAAGTTGGTTATGGCACAGAAGGCTTGGACACCTAAATTTTGATCATATTGTCAAACTGAATAATGAAGGTGTTGTGAAAGACCTTCCAAAAATTTCTAAGCCTAATAACTATGTATGCAAGTCCTGCCAAATGGGGAAGCTGACTCGTGCTCAATTCAAATCAAAGATTTTTACATCTTCAGAGAAACCTCTTCAACTTGTTCATATGGATATGTGTGGACCATCACGAAAGGAAGGAACTGGAGGAGAATGTTACTTTATGCTGGTCATTGATGACTTCTCCAGACGTACGTGGGTTTCCTTTCTGAGAGAAAAATATGATGCGTTTGATAAGTTCAAAAAATTTAAGGCATTAGTTGAGAATCGGACAGGAAGGAAGTTAAAGGAAATTCACTCAGACAGAGGAGGATAATTTATTTCAAGAGATTTCAAAGAATTATGTGACAGACATGGAATTAAAAGAGAATATACTATTCCAGGTACTCCTCAACAAAATGGAGTTGTAGAACGCAAAAATAGATAAGTTCAATAGATGGAAAGGGCTATGATGAATGAAAGGGAAATTTCACAAACCTTCTAGTGGGTGGAGGTTGTTCACATAGGTGTTCATATTCTGAACAATGCACATCTAAGGCCGAACAGTGATAAAACTCCACATGAGTTGTGGTTTGGTCGACCTACATCCAATAAGCACTTAAAAGTATTTGGAAGTAATTGCTACATCAAAAATAATGATGATCATCTGGGAAAATTTGATAGAAGATTTGATGAAGTTATCTTATTAGGATATGCAACGAACAGTAAAGGATACAGATGTTTTAACAAAATAATGCATAAATTAGTAGACTGTATTGACGTTTGAATTTATGAAGAAGCTCCTATAAAAGATCAGCAAAGAATAAGCACTAAGCCAGATGAAAAAGATGATGAGAATAATGAAAATGAAGAACAACAAGTCCTAGAGTCACAAGAAGATGATGAATCAGGTGGATAAGAGACACCCAAACAAGAAGAGTCAGTGCAAAAATCAACATCAAATCCTTCCTCCAGAATTACTCAAAAGAATCATCCTGAAAGTCAAATAATTGGTGAGAAATAAAAAGGTGTACAAACCAGGAGGAGGATACTCAAATACACTAAGCAATCACATATAGCCTTCATATCCATGGTGGAACCCAAGAACTTCAATGAAGCCAGTGAAGATGTAAATTGGTTAAAATCAATGAATGAGGAACTCGGCCAGATTGAAAAGAATGACACTTGGGAACTCATTCCTAGGCCAACAAATAAAAATGTAATAGGATCCAAATGGGTCTATAAAAATAAGATGAATGGGAAAGGAAATATTGTAAGAAATAAGGCTACATTGGTCTGCAAAGGATATTCTCAAATAGAAGGACTGGGTTTTGATGAAACATTTGCTCCTGTAGCAAGATTAGAAGCTATTAGAATGTTCCTTGCTTATGCTTGTCATAAACAGTTTAAAGTCTATCAAATGGATGTCAAGTCAACTTTTCTAAATGGATATCTAAAAGAAGAAGTCTATATGGAACAACTGGAGGGTTTCCAACTATTAGATAACCCTGACTTTGTTTGCAAGCTAAAGAAAGCCTTATATGGGTTGAAACAAGCTCCCCATGCCTAATATCATAGACTGGATAGGTATGTTCAAGACAAAGGGTTCAAGAGAGGAATAGTTGACAACAATATATATATCAAAACAGAGGGTAATGATTTGTTCATTGTGTTCGGCTATGTAGATGACATCATCTTCGGGAGAAATAATTCTTCATTGGTGCAATGGTTTGCTTCTTCCATGCAGTCTGAATTCGAAATGTCTATTATAGGGGAACTGTCTTTTTTTCTTGGTCTGCAAATTACTCAGAGGTCTGATCGAATATTTCTTTCTCAAGAGAAATATCTAAAAGAAATGTCGAAAAGGTTTCAAATGGAGGATTCTACACCTGTGAGCACACCTATGGTCATTGGATGCAAGTTAAGCAAGGATGATGACTCACCATATGTTGATCAAAGTTCATATAGGTCTATGATAGACAACCTATTGTACATCACAACATCTCGTCTAGACATAATTCATGTTGTTGGCATGGTAGGGACGTATCAGGCTGCACCTAAACATAGTCATTTTTTAGTTGTCAAAAGAATATTCAGATACTTGAAATGAACAATGAACTATGGCCTATGGTATCCTAGGAATCAAAATTTTCAACTATCAGTCTAATTAGATGTTGATTGGGCTAACTACGTGGATGAAAGGAAAAGCACGAGTGGAGGTGCATTCTTCCTAGGAGATTCCCTTGTAGCATGGTTTAGCAAGAAGCAAAGTTCAATTTCCTTATCAACTATAGAAGCTGAATACATTGCAGTTGCCACTTGTTGTACTCAAGTATTGTGGATGATTCAGACACTTGTAGAATTGGAGGTAAAATATACTGCACCAATCCCAATCCATTGTGATAATACTGGTGCAATTAGTGTGTCAAAGAATCCTATATTTCACTCCAAGACCAAGCATATACCCATAAAATATCATTTATTGAGGGAACAAGTGACAAACATTGTTGTTTCTTTGCATTATATTCCATCCAAAGATCAGATTGTTGATATCTTCACTAAACCACTTGCAAAATCTCAGTTTGAGTCTCTATGCCAAAAGTTGGGCATGACCCTATTATCAAGTTAAAACAATCTATCTGGTCAGGGGGAGTATGTGTTGATTGAATATCTTATACCTCCATAAAAGTACCGCAACAACTCAGGGGGAGCATTTTTTCTTTGACATTGATGTCAAAGGGGGAGAAAAGGAGTGGTATGGATGCTACAGTTGGAGATCTAAGTAATCTGTCAGTCAAGGTTGCCATCAATGCCAAAGGGGCACATTGTTGGCATGTTTACAAGAAGAGTGTGCTTGTCATTGATTGAAAGAACAGAAGGAAGAGAAGAAGTAAGCGTAATATTAGGAGGAGGAGAGAACAATATACAGATATAAAAGCTCAGAAGAGATAGTGCTTTGTGCTTTCCAGAAGTGCAGCCGAGGTCCAAGAGATAGACTTGCAGGAGGAGCAAAGGTCAAGACCTTTGAACACTTAGAAAACCTTCTAAGTCAGAGAGATCATAAAGCTCATGAGGAAGAACAATAGTGGTCATTGGATCACCAATCCTGAATACCCAATGATTGTTAGATCAACGTCCAGTGACCAGAGGAAGTGTAGAGGAGAGGTACAGATATGATCCGTTGGATCTGAGCACCGAGGATCAACAGTTGTTGGATCCAGAAGTAAATGCATGAAGGTTAAGCCTTTGGATGAGCATAGGAGAGTGAACTTGTCAAAGTCACAAAGTAAGCAGGGACCATCTATCGTCAAGATTGACAGGTGGCACACGATCCACAACTCCGGAGAAAATCACTTCCAGGATTCTTCAGTTTGAGACTTGAAAAACCCGAAGTCCGGAGAGTCGGAGAGCCGAAGTAAATGACAACAGTTAGATAATTTTAAAGTGGAAGGATAGGATAAGCTAGAAAAGAAGTATCGTAGAAAGATCGAGCCGTCAATCTAAGAACATGATCGACGAACAACATTTAGTTCGGGTCTAAAATTTGCGAGGAGGTTATTGTTCGGGGATTCTCACTTCGAAAGAATTGGCAACTTGAAAAGTCAAAATACCCAAAGTCGTGAAGAGAATGAGAATCCATGTCAGCAAGCCTATGTCAGCAAGGACATGTGGCACAATCAGACAATGACAAGTGTCAAGTTGATTCAACATTTCAGGTATGTGAAAATCACAAATCCAAGTGACACATGGCAGCTACTAGGCTCATGACACATCATCGAGTGACGTAAGTAAGTGACATCACTCCGGGAGTTTTACCAACAACGATTAGCCTAAAGTCCCGAAGTCTCGAACGTCAAATACCCGAAGAAGATCCAGACCGTCAATTGCCAGAAGGATGTGTGGCAGAAATATGTGCAGTTTGGGGAAAAACACTCTGGGAAAAGTGAGAAAAGAAAGTTGAGAGTTAAGATTCACGAAACCCGGAAACCTGAATACAATCTCAACCATTCAATTCTAAGAGACATGCGTCAGTCGATTGCTAACTCTGGATAAAAGAAAAGGAAGAAGGAAAGGTTGGAAAGTTGATATTGTTGAACCCTGAATACCCGAAGGGATTGTGACTGTTTATTCGAGAAGGAAAAATGTCAGCATATCTTCCATTTCGGAAGATATCCAGTTAGAAGAAATGAGAAGTTGAGATTTGAAATCTTCGAAGTCCGAAGACACGAAGGAGATCTCGATCGTCGATCCAAAAAGGGACACGCGTCAGTCGATTGTCATCTCCAGGAAAAAGCAAAGGAAGGTTGAAAGGTCGAAAATTCAAGATTTTTGAATCCCGAATACTCGAAGGGATTGTGACCATTGATCCAAAAGTGGACACGCGTCGTTGGATCGTGGAATCCAAGTGAAATGCTCTGGGAGCAAGCAAATTTTGAGAATTGAGACTCCCAAAGCCCGAAAGGTGAAATCAATCTCGTCCGTTGGTTTGGAAGGCCACATGTCACTTGGTCATTGAGACTAAGGATCACGCATGGACAGAGGAAAGAAGGCAGGAAAATACAAGATATTTGAGTCGATGATCAAGGGAATCTATCAGAGACCGTGAGATTGACGATCACGCCTGATTAAGGGATCAGAAGTTGCTCGGAAGATAATTTTCTGAGGGCAGGCCACAATTGCAACCACGATATCAGAGAAAGGGTATGTGGCAGTTGGAGGTAGATTGCGGGGAGAAAAGTGGTTAATCCCAAACCACTATTTCACGTGCCCATAATCATTCACTTGTGCAAGAATGTAGCTCGAGGTCACATGTGACAGTGGGCTAAGGAGAAGAGAGCTCGCACCCGAAATCGCGTGGTCATGTGAAGTTAATCGCCCAAGGTCATATTGAAAAAAAAGGGAGCTAGTGCTCGCTAAAACAAGAATGCAAAGTGCCTTTTGAATAGGCGTTTGGTCACCATTGGTGGTCACATGAAGGAAGGGGATTAGAAGCCAAAGAAGCCATAATCAACTGGTTGTAATTGACAGAGAAGACGAAGAGTTTCGATAGACAAAGAAGCCAAAGAATCTTTCGATAACTGCCACTAATGATGAAAAGATACAACATAACTGCCAGAGAAGACGAAGAGTTGATATGATGATCGGGCAGAGGACTCGACATGAGAAAGAAATACAGAACATATAATAGTGTGTGATATTTTCAATGGTGATGCATGTGGGTAGGAAGAGACGAAGAGCAGTACCTGAAGTGGATATCATAGACGCAGTGTATAGGATGCAGAGGAAACACAGAGCATAAAAAGGCATAAGAGAAGTTGAACAGAGGGTGTGGTGCACTCGAGGAAAGAGAGCAGAGCATAGAAGCAGAAAGATGCAAAAACAAAATAGAGGATAGAAGTTGAAGAAGGTAGAGGAGACTTGGAGCTGTAACAGACCATATCAGATACAGAGAAAGTAAGTAAAAGTTTTGCAAGAATCAATCAGGGTGGTAGGGTGGTGCTAGGGAGGATTGTAGTCCTCTAAATTCTAGTTGATGCTAGAAGAAATATGGGAGTTGGTGATTCCATCTGGTTGGTTCTAGAAAAACCTAGGAGTTGGTGCTTCCATCTAGTTGGTTCTAGAGAAATCTAAGAGTTGGTGCTCTTTGCAAGTTGTAGCTTGCTATCATAGGTTATAGCCTCATATTTGAGTTGGAGCTCAAAGACTGTGATGTACATGAAAGTTGGAGCTTGATTGACATCCTAAGAAGAAGAGGTTATCACCCTTTATGGGTTTCCTCAGGAAAATC
>ML811755.1:0-21766 GCA_009831015.1 Picea engelmannii
TAATCAAGGGTTAAAGGTCTTATACTATTCTTGCCTTGGACGAAAATTAAAACCGAGTTCGCATTCTCGCGACTCGGGACTTGTGAATTCAAGAAATAAGGTGTCCGACTTGCGAGATCACGAAACTTGAAAAATCCTAAGGAAAAACATACTTGCGAAAAACGGGCCCTTTGTAAGTGACAAAGCATTACTATTCATGCAACAAAATTTTTTTCAGAGTTTTATGACTTTGGAAGGAAAAGGGAAAGAAAAACAACTTTAGATCTCAAATATCAGAATATTCAGAATTGTGCGAGGCGAAAACACAGGGGCGGCTCCAACAAATGGCATACCAATAAGGTTGTGTAGACGTGATGAACACATTAATGGTTTGGTCAAGAAAATGAATTTTTCCAAGGTCAAAAGCATCTTTGAGTGCCTGCAAATTTTCCTGTCCATGACACCACATTTTCCTGCAATTCACCTTCCTCTCTTATATGAAGAGAAAAAGTTTCACAAAGATAAGAATTTAACCATCAAATCTCCCATATGATTAATTATTATTATGTCCCTGGGAATATATAGAAAACAATTTTGTGGCTAAATATCTATGTGCAATGGATAATTTGTTTTACATCCAAGGTTTATCAAAAGTTTTGGATTTCATTTTGTTTATTTGATTGTGATCTCAAGGATGGTGTTTGATGCATGTCTCTCCATGATATAGGGTCCATGTTGCATGGGTAATGGAGGTAACAAAGGCATGAGTTATAGAGGTGTAAACATTGGTAAGAGGAAGTCATGGTCCAATTGTTAGTGCTAGCCTAGGCATTTGAAGTCTCCAAATGTTCTTACAAGTCATGATCTTGAAGCTCTATGTATGAGAAATGGAACAACATTATGAATGCACTTATTTTGTTTCCTTCAACCCTAGGAAAATGCTTTTTTCCACCTCAAGAACACTAAGATGTTTCTTGTTTCTGTATTTAGAGTTCATTAACATTGTGTCATGGGTGTCAATGATGTTTGTGGTTCGCGTTTGCTAAGATATGGGGATTCATGTTGATTCCCAAAGGTTATAGTGTTATTTCCTTCAAAAATTGTGAAAGGAGATCCATGTCTAAGATGAAGCACAATATTGTGAATCCACCTACTACTTATTTCATTTCTTTAAACCCTGGGAAATTGCTTATATTCGCCTCAAGAACATTTAGGTGTTTCTCATTTGGTTATTTAGAGTTCATTGATGTCTAAGGTTTAGACTTTATTGAGTTATGTGGATTCTTGTTGATACCCTGTGAAAATCGGCATGTGAGTATTTTGGATTTTGGGAGGAAGGTTGGTAATCTGACTTATTTCATTTCTTCATTAAGCTTGTGTTGAGCCTAATAACTGGTGAGCCAGGTGGTTTCTAGGTTGGTTGTTTATTCATTGGTAGGTTCTTGATAATTGATGTGGTTTTTATGGTGGATTTATTCATTGTTGGTGTGATTCTAAACTAAGGTTCAAGGATTCGAACCTAGGTTCTTGAAAATTGTTGTAGTTTCTATCTTGGATGTATTTCCTACTGTTGGTTTGATTTTCATCTTAGAATATAGGGTAAGTGTCCTAATCTCATTGGTTTGGTTTGGCTAGTGAATTCTAACTTGAACTTTGTATTTCAAATAGAAAATTGTTTATGGAAAGGATTTTGGATGCTATAGTGTACATCGGTGATTATGTAAGCCCATGACACAATTCTTCTTCAATTTTATTAATTTTGTTGGACTACGATTTTCGTTAGAACAAAACCCATAGGTGTCAGTATCAACCACAATCGTCAAATTTAGGATCCACGAGATGGTGTTAACCCATGTCGTGAAACTCGTGGTAAGCATTAAACCCAATGTCCAACATGTTGGTTATGGAGCTCGATTATCTTCTTAACTCAGAGGTGTTTGTTTTCAAA
Source organism: Picea engelmannii (assembly GCA_009831015.1). Taxonomy (NCBI): domain Eukaryota; kingdom Viridiplantae; phylum Streptophyta; class Pinopsida; order Pinales; family Pinaceae; genus Picea; species Picea engelmannii. The sequence continues at coordinate 1,928 of ML811755.1, forward strand.
CATGTTTATACCCCATGAAGACTGTACACCACGGAAGAATGTACACCCCTCCACGCAAGGGGATTGTAGGGGGGTTTTTCCCCCTTGCGGAATCCAGGGGGCTCATCCCCCTGGCTTGGGGGTTCGGGGGCAAGCGGGCCTCCGACAGGGATTTGGGGGCAAAGCCCCCGAATGAAAAATTGCCTTGTAAATTTATATTGTAATTTCAAATTAAATATGGATCGTTCATTATAAGGTCGTAGATATGGCGGTAGATGTTATGTTAGGGTATTTTTCCCTAGAACGCAACCCTCTTTTACAAGGGAAATGTATTGCGGCTATGTATCATTGTGAATATTGTATTCTAAGAGAGGTGATTGTGAGAGAAAGAAGAGGAATTTATAACGGGTGTGTTGTAGGTTGTATCCCTTCATTTGTTGGATAATATTAAAGGAAGGACCTGTAAATTTCTCTAATGTACATAGCCCACACTGGGTGAACCACATATGTATGTGTATCTATTGTATTGTGTATCTTTTGTGTTTTATTTCCTCTTTTGTCTTATTGTATTGCTCTGTGATCCTATTTTTCTAACACAACAATCTCCCCCCAGCATGTGTCGAGTGATTTTTGAACTCAAGGCTCATCGCTATGATACCATTTGTTGCACTACAATTTTCATTAGACCAAAACCTGGAGGCATTAGTCTCCACCACAATCATCGAAGTTAGGATCCATGAGAGGGGGTAACCTGTTGGATTACTGAGAGGCGGGGTGAATCAGTAATAGAGAAATCTAATCCTTTTTAACCATATAATGCAAGTGTTATATCAATGTAGCATTATCATCCAATATTTGTAGAGTAAATAAATAATGAACAAATGAAAAATCAAGCACATACACAATACACCAGTGTTTTTACGTGGAAACCCAAAGCGGGAGAAAACCACGGAATGTTTTTTCTTATATGTCTTGAAGAATTACATTCATTGGAAGAACCAACTTCCTTTGTTTTCCAGCTGCAACTGGAAGGAGGCTCCAACCCCCTAGTTTCTCAGGCTACAACCTAAAGGAATCTCCAACTCCCCAATTCTCTGGCTACAACCAGAAGGAGGCTACAACCCCCTATGTTCTCCAGCTACAACTGGAAGGTGGCTACAACCACCTGTCCTTGCCCCGTCCAACCGCCCTGACGTATAAGTAGAATGATGGAACCACTTTCACACTATCATTGTGAGATATATCGATGTAAACCTGCACCAAACAACATGTACCAATAACCTGAACCATGCATCAACATGTACCTCAACCTATAATCAACATGTACCATAAACAAGTGCATCAACCATGCACTAACCTGTACCAAACAACCTGTAATCAACATGTACCATAAACAAGTGCATCAACCATGCACCAACCTGTACCATGAATAAGTGCATCAACCATGCACCAAAACTGTATGAATAACATGTCACAACAACCTGTCCAAACAACCTATCACAACAACTTATCTCATCAATCTTATCAACCAAATTAGATCTACTCACCAAGATCAATTACCAAGACAACTCTCAAATATGTGTGTCAACCAAGCATAACACAAGAACTCATAATCATCACCAAGATCAATATGTGCTTCTAATAATATACCAATAGAAGTATGTTACATCATTCATAAACCATGTGTCAACAATACTAGTAACAAGTGCCTCCAACCATGTACCAAGTATGTACCAATCATGTATCAACTACTCATCAACTATAACTCATCAAGATGTACCAACATCATCAACTATACATCTCATGTATGTGGCAACTCATCAACTACTTGTTTCAACCATGTACCCAACATGTACCTCAACCAAAAGCCCTCATCAATTTCATCATCCAAATTTGATTTGTAACTCTGTAATATACCTGGTGTAAATAATCACATACCTGTAAACCTTCCTTAACTTTAACAACAAGAGACTATCATTTTCATCAAATTTTACTTTAGTCTCACATGAGTACTTTTGGATTAGTCAACAACCCCAACTTGAAATAATCATAACTATGTACCTGTAATGAATGAATATATGAAAATATCACACAATGTTCTTTAGTGTGTTTTATGCAATTCCTCCAGGTTTCACTACTTGGAACCTCTCATAAAAGGAGTTATAGAAAAAATGGCATACCTTGTTGAATTATGGCTTATTCTAGAGAGTGAACTTGTAGAGCGTGCCCAGCACGGAATATTTGTTATATGGATATGAAAATTGTACACGGAATACTACAGAATGTACTCTAACCAACACATTTGGTCTTACTAGATTTGGATCTGTTATGAATAATTTATGACGTTTTGACCCGAAACACCTGTTTTAGACTAGTTTCAGGACTAGCCACAAACCCTATTTTCCACGGAGTGTAACTCCAAAAATGCAACGACCCACAAGCTGAAATTTGTATCACAACTACTTGGATATGTTTCCTCAATGGCCTCCCAATTTCAAGATCTGAATCATTATAGAAAAAAAATTATTGTGAAAATGGTGAGATGATTTGTAAATAACATACCTTAGAAAGCATCATCAAAAGAATTTATCCTCCTTTGAATTTTGGCCTTCTTTACTTCACCTCCCTCTGAAATTTGGCTTAGATATCCTTTGATTACCTCAATCACCTATATATATTCAATATGCTCAAGTGTAATTAAAATGAGAGAACCTTGCCTCATATTTATACTCTCCAAGTAGCTTCTTTAGAAGCATATTCCAGGCCACTTTGTCCACATAGTCATCTATGTCCAACTTTGCCCAATTTTCCACTTTTCCATGTATCCAATAGCCACTTGACCACTTGACCCATTTTCCTCATTTTAGGGTTAACCTTCTTATAACCACTTTCCATAATTAGAAAGTTCTCCATTTACTTTATTATTTAAATAATCCTCCTTGACTTTGTCACTTCACTTTATTATTTAAATAATCCTCTTTGATTTTGTCACTTCAATTTATTATTTAAATAATCCTCTTTGACTTTGTCACTTCACTTTATTATTTAAATAATCCTTTTTGACTTTGTCACTTCACTTTATTATTTAAATAATTTCTTATTTGCAATCACTTTGACTTCTTTTCCCTTTTGGGGTTTCAAGCCAATCATATGAGGGTCCTTAAACTTCGTAAGGCCATAACTCTCAAACCGTGAGGTGTTATGTGACGTTCCACATACCAGCAAAAATGGCATGAAATGTACTATCCATCTAGAATAGTCTTACCTACAAATATATCAAAAATCATACCATTATACCTGAAACAAACTTGGGTCCATTACCCAAACCTTTGTGCTACCTGAATTCGCTACCGAACTTTCTTCAAGGGTTGACATCAATGACAACCAACCCAATTAATCAACAATGTCCCCCTTTGGCATTGATGGCAACACTTTGATGCAATATTGAAATCATATCACTCATTCTCCCCCTGGAAACATGCATGCATCTATGTTACCAATGCCTCCCCTAGAACCATGCCTTTGTCATCTGCATCTGATAAATCTCTCCCCCTTTGTCATCAATGGAAACGATATATTTCCATTCGGGGTTGCTCCCCCTAACTGACTCGTCTTATCTCCCAACTTGAACTGCCTTCTTTATGGTGTTTCCTCGTGTACATCTAAGACATATAAGATAAGCATTCAAAAGCATTCATTTTGGAGTAGAAATTACTCCTAGTCTCTGGCAAAGATACCCAAAGGCTTATTGTGGAAGCGGTTTTGTAAATATGTATGCCACTTGTTCTTTTGTGCCCACATTTTCAACTATGATTTTCTTCTCTACAACCTGTTCCCATAGAAAGTGATACTTGATTGGAATGTGATTCGTCTTGGAGTGCATCATTGGGTTATTTGAGATATTGATGGCACTTGTATTATCACAATAGATTGGAATGGGCTCAGCATACTCAACATGTATATCTTTAAGAGTTTGTTTCATGCATAGAACCTATGTACAACATCTTGTTGTTGCAATATACTCTGCCTCGGCTGTAGATAAGGATATTGATGATTGTTTATTGCTTAACCATGATACTAAACACTCACCCAAGTAGAACACTGCTCCACTGGTGCTTCATCGATCATCAATGCAACTTGCCCAATCTACATCTGTGTACGAAATAAGTGATAGATCCTGTCCTTTTGGATACCATAATTCAAACTCTTATGTTCCTTTGAGATTTATGAAAATCCTCTTCATTGCTAATACATGTGATTCCTTTGGTGTTGCTTGAAATCGTGCCACATGTCCAACTGCCTGCATTACATCTGGTCTAGATGATGTCACATATAGTAAGCTACCAATCATTGACTTGTATTGCCTCTAGTCTATAGAATTTGAATCATCATCTTTGTTCAACTTGCAACTGGTTTTCATAGGAGTTATAACTAGTTTGCAATCTTCCATTCCAGACCTCTTTAGCATTTCTTTGATATACTTAGTTTGAGAAATAAAAATTCTTGGTTGCTTTGACATATCTAAAGACCCAAAAAGAAGGATAGTTCTCCAAGTAATGACATTTCAAACTCATTCTGCATATCCTTTGTAAATTTTTGTCTTAACCTATCATTAGTACTTCCAAAACAATATCATCAACATAAATTTCAATTAATAAAATACTACCTTGAGTTACCTTGATGTAGAGGTTGTTGTCTGCGCTTCCTTTCCATAATTCGTAGGGAGTTTTGTCATTGTTGTTTTTGAGAATTACTCTATTTTGAATGTGAACTATTGTATGCACTACATGTGTCCAAAAAATATCTGTCAATTTGGAATCCATTAGCATTGTTCAAGCCATTTCATGTGTAATTATCATCCATTATGATAATGTTCCTTTGCCTCTGAACCACACTCTGAACCAATCTATGAATCCATGCTCTCATCCACTTTCATATATTTGTCCAAACCTGCTAAGTATTCTTACAAATCCATCTCTATCCATATTGTCCAAGACTCTACTTGCGCAACTGTCCATAATGCTGACCCATTTATCACTATACTATCATGAAGTCTTGACTAATCTATCAAATTGTACTTCTGCTAACTGATTGTTGTGGATCTATCTTCTCAAACTTTGCAAGGTTATAGAAGGATGGTTATTTGGTCTGTCACAGCTATCGCATAGACTCCCCCTATATAATATTCATATTACATGGGAGTCTCTAAGATGGATGGCTCTGAACAATTCATGCTCCGATGTGTATTGATCATCATCTTCATTGGTAGATTCATCATCTCTCTGAGCTCTAACTTCTTTCTTTCTGACTATGGATTCATCTTTAACTACAATACCTGAAATCACAATCTCTTGAACATGTTCCTTATTTACGTGTCCTTCTTTTCTTTCATTTATTTTCCAAACCTTTCTATATCTAACATCCTTCTTTTTCTCTGTAGATTTTTCTTCATCTTGTTTTATTGTACATCTTGCGATCTCTGGGACCTAGTCTTTGTTCACCTGTTCTTCATGTTTTCTTATCCATACTTTCTTATATCTGATATCAGTGTTCTCTTTCATGGAAGTATCAATCATGCTTCTACAATCACGACCTATGTGTCCATAGTTATGACATTTGTAACATTCAATGTTACGTGGGGCCACATAGGCATTTCTTGCTTGAACATTTCTTTTATAATCCCTACAATCTACAACCTTATGTCCAAAGTTAGTATAATAAAAACAATGACCATAAAAGAAATTTTCATACCTGGGAGTGAATGATCTTATTTGTGGTGTAGTCCTTCTGAATTTATGCCTTGACTGATCATGATCATGATTGAAGCTTCTTTGTGGCTTGAACATGGATGGTCTTCTTGAATATATATCTTTATTAGTTTTCTTATATTATGGTTGACCATGATTCCTTCATTTCAGTACTTTTGCATAACTCTTTCTATTTTATTCATTCTTCTTTTCTAGTAACGTAGAGTGCTTCTCTTCATTCTCTACAACTGATGTCGATGTTTCTGTCTCTTCAACGTTCTTATTGAGCTTGACGATTTTGACTCTTAGTGTGACAACTTATTCTTCAAGATTCTCAATCTCTTCTTATTTATTCGTTATCTGAGACTTCGTGACCTCTTATGTTCTCTTTGCTTCTTCAAGTTGGATTTTCAATATAATTATTTCTTCTTCCAGTCTTCTCTCTTCTTGACCAAACTCTTCCTCAAGTTGGTTTAAGTCATTGGTTCTTTCCTTGATATGATACATCAGTATCTTTTCTCTCTTTTTTGCTTCTTCCTTTTGTGTTGTTATGTTGGCTTTTAAACATTTCTTTTGATATTCTAGAGTTTCTTCAATTCTTCTGGCCTCTTCTAGTTGAGCTCTTAAATTCTTGATGACCTGTTGATCTTTTTCGGAACCTTGAACACTTTCCTTTTGCTTCATCAATTCTTTCTTGAATGACTTGTTTTCTTCTCTTTATTTATTTACATATTCAATTGTACTGATCAATTTTTCTCTGTAATCAACTTTTGCTTCTTCATACTCTTCCTCTTCTGAATATGTCTGACATGATGAGCATCTTTCTTCTTGTTTTGTATATGCATCTTCTTTGGCATTTTCTGAATCTGTGATAGGTGAAGAATATATGTCATGTAACTTATCCCAAATTTATTTGGCTGATGAACATTTACCAACCTTTTCTCTTGCCAGATTAGGTAAGCCTTCCTAGATGAAATCCATTGTTATTTTGTTATTCTTATTCAATTCCTTCTTGGCTGCAGTCTTTGCCCTTTTTGAACTATCATATCCTATAACAACTGATAGCCAAATATAATGTCCATGTGCCTATAAAAACACTTCCGTCCTTCTACTCCATATCTCATACTTAAAACCATTCTGACCATTAAACATTGGTACTCCATTCTCATAATAATCCATGATCTCCTTCCAATGGTTAAATTGTTTCCTGAAGGAACCGGCTCTGATACCAATTGTTGGATTACTGAGAGGGGGGGTGAATCAATAATAGAGCAATCTAATCATTTTTAACCATATAATGCAATTGTTATATCAATGTAGAATTATCATCCAATATTTGCAGAGTAAATAAACAATCATACACAGTACACCAGTGTTTTTACGTGGAAACCCAAAGCAAGAGAAAATCGTGGAATGCTTTTTCTTATATGTCTTGAATAATTACATTCATTGTAAGCACCAACTTTCTTTTTTTTCCAGATGCAACTGGAAGGAGGCTCCAACCCCCTAGTTTCTCAGGCTACAATCTGAGGGAATCTCCAACTCCCCAATTCTTTGGCTACAACTAGAAGGAGGCTACAACTGTTGGAAATGTTTAACATGTAGCATATGCTTTTCATTGATGGCAAGTACAGCAATGAAGATGGCATGAGTACAGGAAGAATGTAACAGACGGGCACCAGAAGTATTTTGGGAAGTCGCTGCAGAGCAACCTCGATAAGATCAGAAGAGATAGTGCAGAGGATATTTGGTATGTTTTACATGCAACGTATGCTTGTCATTGATGGAAAGTACAGCGACGATGATGGCTTGAGTACAGCAGCGATGATCAGCAGCGCAGTGATATCCAGGAAGATCGAATGATCGAAGGCAACGCAACCTTGAAAAAATGGTCGAAGGCTCGAGAAGCATTTCCGATCGTTGGATCCCATCCAAAATTCCCGACAGCATGAGGGTCGTCAGATCTTAATAAAGACAAGAAGAGCACGCTGAAGAGGAGGATAGATCTCAGGCGTTAGATCTGAGCACAGGGTCCGACCACCGTTGGATCAAGGAAAACCTGCAGGATCCTTAAAGAACAAGGAGAAGCGGGCGTAATCGCGATATGCGAAATCGCGACTTAATCTGAGCCGTCAGATCAAGGTTGAATCTGGACCGTTGATCCCAATCCATGTCAGAGTTTCGAGGATCGCAAGTTAAACATGTCAAAGATTATTGACATCAGGAACCCCGAAATTGCGATGTGTGAAATCCCGACTGAATCTGAACCGTCAAATCAAGATATGATCTATACCGTCGACCCGACTCACGTCAGCAGACACGTCAACAAACTTAAGAACACGTGGCACAACCAGGCAATGACAAGTGTCAAGTTGATTCAGCACTTCAGGCACATGTAAGTCACGAATTAGAGTGACACGTGGAAGTATTCAACATGTGTCAATCCATGTGTGACGTCAACAGATTTACACCATATCGGAGTTTCGCGAATCGCGACTTGGAGAGGCAAAGAACCCAATGCATCAAGAATGTCGATTTCGCCATATGCGAAATCACGATTCAATCGCAGTCGTTGAATAAAGATCAGATCTGGACCATTGATCTTACACCATATCGGAGTTTCACGAATCACGACTTGGAGAGGCAAAGAACCCAATGCATCAAGAATGTCAATTTCGTGATATGCGAAATCGCGATTCAATCGCAGCCGTTGAATAGAGATCAGATCTGGACCGTTGATCATACTCCATATCGAAGTTTCGCGAATCGCGACTTGGAGAGGCAAAGAACCCAATGCATCAAGAATGTCGATTTCGCGATATGTGAATTCGTGATTCAATCGCAGTCGTTAAGTTAAGAAGTGACCTGGACCGTTGATCTGATTTCTTTATGGGGTATCGGGGATCGCGACTTGGAGAGTCGATATGTCTCATCTCCAGATTCACGAAACGCAAATTCGCGAAAAGTGCTTTTTGCATAGGCGCTTGGTTATGACCATAGTCATATAGAGGAAGGAGCTAGTGCAGAAAAGTTATGTATCGGAATTTCGTAGATCGGGATTTGTAAGTGACAAGAACATTGAACATCAGGAGTGTCGAAATCGCGATATGCAAAATCGTGGAATGATCTGAACCTTCAGATCAAGTGTTGATCAGAGGGTTACTGTTCTCTCTCAGAGTTAACTCCCCAGTTACAAATCTGTTAGCAAAACGGACTCATGATTACAAAACAGTTAGCGGTTCAGTTGGTGTTTCAGTTACTCGGACAGTTGTCGTTCTTTTGCCTAAGGAAATGGGAAGTGGAACTGCCATGGGGGTGTGTATAAAAGAAAATGAGACAGACTGTGTATGGTTGGCTATTCTGGAGGAAAAAGAGCTCGTAACTGAAACAGAAAGGATGAGCTCGACTGTTACAAAGAAGATGAAGAGTCTCAACTTCCAGAGAGGCTGAGGAATCTCAGCATAACACCCAGTGATGTTGAACGCGTGGGAAAACCGTCAGAGAAGCTGAAGAGTTACCATGATGATCAGGCAGAGCACTCGAGAGGTGGAGGATATTGGCGCAGTATGAGCATGCATAGAAATGGCGAATATTGCAAGCACAATATGTGCAGAAGCTATATATACACGGCACAGAGAAGAGAAGCGGTTGTTGTTGCTATTGGAATTTATGTGGTTGTTGTTATTGAAGGTGATTCATGTGTGAAGAAGGAGGAGAGTGCAGCAGCTGAATTTCACAGAAGAGGAACTGTGGAGTGAATGGACATGGCGCACAGAGCATAAAAAGCAGAAGAGTAGATAGCGCAAGTCATGTGTGCAGAAAGGCAGTGAGGCAGACAGAGCAACGAAATGGAGCAGAACAGTGATGAGTCTGGTAAGCCATTGTTGAACATTATATCACTGTAATAAGTTTCAGTAGCAAATATTTATATTTCAGGGTGGTTGGGAGGTGCTAGGGAGGATTGTTGTCCTCATAGGTTCAAGTGGGTGCTTGAGCACAGGGAGTTGTAGATTCCATCTGGTTGCAGCCAGAGAAACCAGGGTGGCAGGGTGGTGCAAGGGAGAACTCTTGTTCTCTGTCATACAGGTTGGTGCCTGTATGATTGGAAGTAGGTGCTTCCATCCAGTTAGTGCTGAAAACACTCAAGGAGTTGGTGCTTCCTTCTAGTTGGTGATAGAGAAACCAGGGAGTTGGTGCTTCCTACTAGTTGGTGCTAGAGAAACCAGGGAGTTGGTGCTTCCTTCTAGTGGGTGCTAGAGAAAATAGAGAGTTGGTGCTCTCAACAAGTTGCAGCTTGCGAAATAGAGGTTGTAGCCTCATTATGAGTTGGTTATCATATGTATGATAATGTAAAGAATGTAACTATTACTTATCATATAAAGAAAAAGAGGTTTTTACCCTGTATGGGTTTCCTCAGGAAATATTTGTCTCTGTGTTTCTCATATATGTGACTGATGTTGAATGTGCCATTGTTTATTTCCCTACATTATTGTGATCATCATTTAGTGTTTCAGCAAAGAGGTTAAAAGAAGCATAATTGTTTAAGCACGGTAACAACTGATTCACCCCCCCCTCTCAGTTGTCCAACAACAACCCCCTATGTTCTCCAGCTAAAACCACCTGTCCTTACCCCATCTAACCGCCCTGACGTATAAGTATAATGATGGAACCACTGTCACACTATCATTGTGAGATATACTATTGTAAACCTATACCAATCAACCTGCACCAAACAACATGTACTAATAACCTAAAACATGCATCAACCTGTACCTCAACCTTTAATCAACCTGTACCATAAACAAGTGCATCAACCATGCACCAACCTATAATCAACATGTACCATAAACCAGTGCATCAACCATGCACCAACCTGTACCTCAACCTGTACCATGAATAAGTGCATCAACCATGCACCAAACCTGTACGAATAACCTATCACAGCAACCTGTCCAAACAACCTATCACAACAACCTGTCTCATCAATCTTATCAACCAAATCAGATCTACTCACCAAGATCAATCACCAAGACAACTCTTAAAGATGTGCATCAACCAAGCATAACACAACAACTCATAATCATCACCAATATCAATATGTTTTTCTAATAATATATCAATACAAGTATGCTACATCATCCATAAACCATGTGTCAACAATACTACCAACAAGTGTCTCCAACCATGTACCAAGTATGTACCAATCATGTATCAACTATTCATCAACTATGACTCAAAAATATGTACCAACATCATCAACTATACACCTCATGTATATGCCAACTCATCAACTACTTGTTTCAACCATGTACCCAACATATACCTCAACCAAAAGCCCTCATCAATTTCAGCATCCAAATATGATTTGTAACTTTGTAATAGACCTGGTGTATATGATCACATACCTATAAACCTTCATTAACTTTAACAAGAAGGGACTAGCATTTTCATCAAACTTTACTTTAGTCTCACATGACTAGTTTTGGATTAGTCAACAACCCTAACTTGAAATAATCATAACTATGTACCTATAATGAATAAATATCTAAAAATAGTACACAATGTTCTTCAGTGTGTTTTATGAAATTCCTCCAGGTGTCACTACTTGGAACCTCTCAGAAAAGGAGTTATAGAAAAAATGGCATGCCTTGTTGAATTCTAGCTTATTCTAGAGAGCGAACTTGTAGAGTGTGCCTCGCACGGAATATTTGTTGTATGGATCTGAAAATTGTACACAGAATACTAAAAACTGTACTCTAACCAACACATTTGGTCTTACTAAATTTGGATATGTTATGAAGAAGTTATGATTTTTTTACCCGAAACACTTGTTTTAGACTACTTTAAGGACTAGCCACAAACCCTATTTTCCACGGAGTGTAACTCCAAAAATACAACAACCCACAAGATGAAATATGTACCACATATACTTGGATATGTTTGTTCAATGGCCTTCTAATTTCACAGTCTGAATCATTCTAGAAAAAAATTATTGCGAAAATGGTGAGATGACATGTAAATAACATACCTTAGAAAGCATCATCAAAATAATTTATCCTCCTTTGAATTTCGGTCTTCTTTACTTCACCTTCCTTCTGAAATTCGTCTTAGATATCCTTTGATTATCTCAGTCACCTGTAGATATTCAATATGCTCAAGTGTAATTAAAATGAGAGAGTCTTACCTCTTATTTATACTCTCCAAGTAGCTTCCTTAGAAGCATCTTCTAGGCCAGTTTGTCCACATAGTCACCTATGTCCAACTTTACCCAATTTTCCACTTGTCCATGTATCCAATAGCCACTTGACCACTTAACCCATTTTCCTCATTTTAGGGTTAACCTTCTTATGGTTTACATAATTAGAAAGTTCTCCATTTACTTTATTATTTAAATAATCCTCCTTGACTTTGTCACTTCACTTTATTATTTAAATAATCCTCTTTGATTTTGTCACTTCACTTTATTATTTAAATAATCCTCTTTGACTTTGTCACTTCACTTTATTATTTAAATAATTTCTTATTTGCAAGCACTTTGACTTCTTTGACCTTTTGGGGTTTCAAGCCAATCATATGAGGGTCATTCAACTTCGTAAGGCCATAACTCTCAAACCGTGAGGAGTTATGTGACATTCCACATACCACCAAAAATGGCATGACATGTAATATCCATCTAGAATAGTCTTACCTAAAAATATATCAAAACTCATACCATTATACATCAAACAAACTTGGGTCTGTTACCCAAACCTTTGTGCTACCAGAATTTGCTACCAGACTTTCTTCAAGGGTTGACATCAATGACAACCAACCCAATTAATCAACAATATCCCCCTTTGGCATTGATGGCAACACTCTGATGCAACGATGAAATCATATCACTCATGTTCCCCCTGGAACCATGCATGCATCTCTGTGACCAACGCTCCCCCTGGAACCATGTCTGCATCTCTGTGACCAACGCTCCATCTGGAACCATGCCCCTATCCTCTGCATCTGATCAATCTCTCCTCCTTTGTCATCAATGGAAAATGTATCTTTCCATTCGGATTTTGTCCCCCTAACTGACGCGTCTGATCTCCCAACCTAAACTCTCCTCTTTATGGTGTTTCCTCGTGTACATCTAAGACATATAAGATAAGCATTCAAAATCATTCATTTTGGAGTAGAAATTACTCCTAGTCTCTGGTGAAGATACTCAAAGGCTTCCCGTGGAAGCGATTTTGTAAATATGTCTGCCACTTGTTCTTTTGTGCCCACATATTCAACTTCGATGTTCTTATCTGCAACCTGTTCCCGTAGAAAGTGATACTTGATTGGAATGTGCTTCGTCTTTGAGTGCATCATCGGGTTATTTGAGATACTAATGGCGCTTGTATTATCACAATATATTGGAATGGGCTCATCATACTCAACCTGTATATTTTGAGAGTTTGTTTCATCCATAGAACCTGTGTACAACATGCTCCCATTGCAATATACTCTGCCTCGACTGTAGATAAGGATATTGATGATTGTTTCTTTCTTAACCATGATATTAAACACTCACCCAAATAGAATGTTGTTCCACTGGTGCTTCGTCGGTCATCAATGCAACATGCCCAATTTGCATCTGTGTAGGCAATAAGTGATAGATCCTTTCCTTTTGGATACCATAATTCAAACTTTTTTGTTCCTTTGAGATATATGAAAATTCTCTTCACTTCTAATACATGTGATTCATTTGGTGCTTCTTTAAATCGTGCCACCTGTCCAACTACCTGCATTACATATGGTATGGACGATGTCACATATAGTAAGCTACCAATCATTGACCTATATTGGCTCTGGTCTATAGACTTTGAATCATCATCTTTTCTCAACTTGCAACTGGTTTGGATAGGAGTGGTAACTAGTTTGCAATCTTCCATTCCAAACCTCTTTAGCATTTCTCTGATATACTTAGTTTGAGAAATGAAAATTCCTTGATGGCTTTTACATATCTAAAGACCCAAAAAGAAGGATAGTTCTCCAAGTAATGACATTTAAAATTCATTTTGTATATCCTTTGCAAATTTCTAGCTTAACATGTCATTAGTACTTCCAAAACAATATCATCAACATAAATTTCAATTAATAAAATAATACCTTGAGTTACCTTGATGTAGAGGTTGTTGTTTGTGCTTCCTTTCCATAGTTCATAGGGAGTTTTGTCATTGTTGTTTCTGAGCATTACTCTGTTTTGAATCTAAACTATTGTATGTATTGCATGTGTCCAAAAAGTATCTGTCAATTTGGAATCCATTAGCATTGTTCAAGCCATTTCCTGTGTAATTATCATCCATTATGATAATGTTCTTTTGTCTCTGAGCCACTCTCTGAACCAATCTATGAATCCATTCTCTCGTCCACTTTCATATATTTGTCCAAACCTGCTAAGTATTCTTACAAATCCATCTCTATCCATATTGTCCAATATTCTAATTGCGCAACTGTCCATAATGTTGGCCCATTTATCACTATATTATCATGAAGTCTTTATTAATCTATCAAATTGTACTTCTTCTAACTGACTTCTCTGGATTTGTCTTCTCAAACTTTGCAAGTTGCTCGAAGGATGGTTCTTTGGTCTATCAAAGCTATCGCATAGACTCCCCCTGTCTACTATTCATATTAACTCGGAGTCTCTAAGCTGGATGGGTCAGAACAATTCCTACTTTGATGTGTATTCATCATCATCTTCATTGGTAGATTCATCATCTCTCTGAGCTCCGACTTCTTTATTTCTGTCTATGGATTCATCTTTCACTAAAATACCTGAAAGTACAATCTCTTGAACATGTTCCTTATTTACTTGTCCTTTTTTTCTTTCATTTGTTTTCCAAACCTTTCTATATCTAACAATCTTGCGATCTCTAGGACCTGGTCTTTGTTCACCTGTTCTTCTTCTTTTCTTATCCATACTTTCTTATATCTGATATCAGTGTTCTCTTTCATGGAAGTATCGATCATGCTTCTACAATCACGACCTATGTGTCCATAGTTATAACATTTGTAACATTCAATGTTACATGGGGCCACATAGGCATTTCTTGCTTGAACATTTCTTTTATAATCCCTACAATCTGCAACCATATGTCCAAAGTTAGTACAATAAAAACAATGACCATAAAATAAATTTGCATACCTTGGAGTGAATGATCTTCTTTGTGGTGTAGTCCTTCTGAATTTATGCCTTGACTGATCATGATCATGATTGAAGCTTCTTTGTGGCTTGAACATGGATGGTATTCTTGAAGATGTATCTTTATTAGTTTTCTTAGATTCTGGTTGGCCATGATTCCTTCCTTTGAGTACTTTTGCATAACTATTTCTATTTTCATCATTATTCTTTTCTAGCAATGTAGAGTGCTTCTCTTCATTCTCTACAACTAATGTGGATGTTTCTGTCTCTTCAATGTTCTTGTTGAGCTTGACGATTTTGACTCTTAGTGTGACAACTTCTTCTTCAAGATTCTCAACCTCTTCTTCTTTCTTAATTATCTAATACTTCATGACCTCTTCTGTTCTCTTTGCTTCTTCAAGTTGGATTTCCAATGTAATTATTTCTTCTTCAAGTCTTCTCTCTTCTTGACCAAACTCTTCATCAAGTTGGTTTAAGTCATTGGTTATTTCCTTGAGATGATCCATCAGTATCTTTTCTCTCTTTTCTGCGTCTTCCTTTTGTACTGCTATGTTGGCTTCTAAACATTTATTTTGATATTCTAGAGTTTATTCAATTCTTTTGGCCTCTTCTAGTTGAGTTCTTAAATTCTTGATGACCTGCTAATCTTTTTCGAAACCTTGAACACTATCCTTTTGCTTCATCAATTCTTTCTTGGATGACTTGTTTTCTTTTCTTTCTTTCTTTATATATTCAATTGCACTGATCAATTTTTCTCTATAATCAACTTATGCTTCTTCATACTCTTCCTCTTCTAAATCTATCTAACATGATGAGCATATTTCTTCTTGTTATGTATCTGCATCTTCATTGGAATTTTCTGAATCTACGATGGGTGAAGAATACATGTCATGTAACTTATCCCAAATTTATTTGGCTGATGAACATTTACCAACCTTTTCTCTTACCGGATTAGGTAATCCTTCCCATATGAAATCCATTGTTGTTTTTTTATTCTTCTTCAATTCCTTCTTGGTTGTAGTATTTTCCCTTTTTGAACTATCATATCCTGTAACAACTGATAGCCAAATATAATTTCCGTGTGTTTGTAGTAGAAAAATCTAATCATTTTTAACCATATAATGCAAGTGTTATATCAATGTAGAATTATCATCCAATATTTGCAGAGTAAATAAACAATCATACACATACACAGTACACCAGTGTTTTTACGTGGAAACCCAAAGCGGGAGAAAAACATAGAATGTTTTTTTTATATGTCTTGAAGAATTACATTCATTGGTGATCCATAATCGGATCCAGAAGCCTGACAGGGCTTAAAAATGCTCAAAAATGAAAGTGCTCGGAATGCGACGAAACCAGCGCCATTGTGTCCATCTCGTCTTTCTGATTTCGGCGGTATATTTACTTCGTCAAATGGGCTCCGTATGAGCAAGATATCGCGTTCTGTCCGAAAAGGCAAACAAGCAAAAAAAAAGGGATGATTGTACAGTTTGTACAGTGCCACGTGGCATGCTAACTGTACAGGTCATATGGCTGTACAACTGACATGGCAACCTCGGGAGGCGACACGTGGCAGCTCCAGGAGGTGACACATGGCAGGTTGATTTGGCGTACAGGCAGATAGCTGGACCAATCCAGGGGTGACACATGTCACCACTGTAAGGGTGACACATGGCACGGGATGACGTCAGCGGCTGACGCGGCAGGGTTGACAGAGCAGTGACGTGGCAGACGTACATTTTGACAGGTGGCAGGCACATGGACCAATTGGCAAGTGACACTTGGCAAGTTGTGGTTGGTTGTTGAGGTGCCACGTGGCCCAGTCATGAGTTGCCACATGGCACCCTGTGGTTGGCTAATGGTTTTATGTAAAATTTTGTATGGTTTAGGCATGGGTCGAACCCGTGACCTCCTCTCCGGGGCAACGGACTGGCAGGGCTAGGATAACCGGCTGCCCTATGGGTGTGACTTAACAGTTATATGGCATAAATATTATTTGAATTTAATTCAAATTTTATGCGGCGGGGGAAAGAGTCAGGGCTTAGCCCCAACCCTCGGCATATGACCACAGTTCGACAAATCACATGACCACAGCGGAAGGTAACACGGCGGGATTTTTGGTGGATAGGGTAAGCCCCCGGATCCCGGGAGGACCCCACAGGATCGGGGCTACAGCCACATAAAAGCGCGCGGTTATACAATTGTTAGCCACGGGCCTATGCAAATGCCAAAGAACCAAGAGCTGGAGCGCGAGGAAGGGGCCAGCGCATAGCCCGAGGGGCTAGCGCTCGGCCACATGGCCAATATGACCGAGGAAAAGGGGGGGCGCACCCAGACCTAGGGTCTTATGCCCGATTTTATTCATTTTTGGGTTTTTGTTATAATGTTTGGATTTTTCAAAGATTATATGCCTGATTTTAATGGATTTTCTCCATTTTTGGGAGATATTGGGCATTTTTGGAGCCTAAATTTTGGGAGGAAGTTGGAGATGAACAACCAACTTCAAATCTATATAAACCAGGCCTATTTGAGGCTATGGAGGACAGTCAAGGATAGAAAAGAGCAAAGTTATGTTGAAGGGAAGCCAAGCCAAAGTCATTTTTATGCAGGGAAGCTATTGAGGAGCAGATGTTGTCGGGCCATTTCTGGGAGCTCTGGACGTCCATTTTGTGTGTTGTTTTCTTTGCAGGGTTCTTGAGATCTGGGAGAACATGACCAGATTAGTATTGTATCCAATTGGCACTGCAGCGATGTATTTTTGAGCTTTTGAATAGAAATAAAGAAGCATCCCCCACAGAGACAAAGGCCCGAAGACGTAGGCAAAGTTGTGTCGAACTCCGTTATCAATCTGCGTGTTATGGTTTGTTGTCTATTATTTCATTTCAGATCTGCATATGTGTATATGGCTATCATAATTCCTCTTATTTCCTCATTCTTTCACTAAGTTTTCTCAAATGGTTAATTAACGCATGCAAAATTAAAACTCAACCATAGTCATTAAAAGATCCTACGGATCAATTGGAAGCACCAAATTCCTTTGTTTTCCTACTGCAACTGGAAGGAGGCTCCAACCCCCTATTTTCTCAAGCTACAACCTGAGGGAAGCTCCAACTCCCCAATTGTGTGGCTACAACCCCCTATGTTTTTCGGCTACAACCGGAAGGTGGCTACAACCACCTTTCCTTGCCCCGTCCAACCTCCCTGATGTATAATTAGAATGATGGAACCACTGTCACACTATCATTATGAGATATATTGTTGTAAACTTGTACCAATCAACTTTAACCAAACAACATGTACCAATAACTTGAACCATGCATCAACCTGTACCTCAACCTGTAATCAACTTGTACCATAAACAAGTGCATCAACCATTCACCAACCTGTACCAAACAACCCGTAATCAACATGTACCATAAACAAGTGCATCAACCATGCACCAACATGTACCTCAACCTGTACCATGAATAAGTGCATCAACCATGCACCAAACTTGTACAAATAACCTGGCACAACAACCTGTCCAAACAACCTATCACAACAACCTGTCTCATCAGTCTTATCAACCAAATCAGATCTACTCACCAATGTCAATCACCAAGACAACTCTCAAATATGTGCATCAACCAAGCATAACACAACAACTCATAATCATCACCAAGATCAATATGTGCTTCTAATAATATACCAATACAAGTATGCTACATCATCCATAAACCATGTGTCAACATTACTACTAACAAGTGCCTCCAACCATGTACCAAGTATGTACCAATCATGTATCAACTACTCATCAAATATGACTCATCAATATGTACCAACATCATCAACTATACATCTCATGTATGTGCCAACTCATCAACTACTTGCTTCAACCATGTACCCAACATGTGCCTCAACCAAAATCCCTCATCAATTTCATCATCCAAATCTGATTTGTAACTCTGTAATAGACCTGGTGTATATGATCACATACCTTCAAACCTTCATTAACTTTAACAACAAGAGACTATCATTTTCATCAAACTTTACTTTAGTCTCACATGACTAGTTTTGGATTAATCAACAACCCTAACTTGAAATAAGCATAACTATGTACTTGTAATGAATAAAGATATGAAAATAGTACACAATGTTCTTCAGTGTGTTTTATGCAATTCCTCATGGTGTCACTACTTGGAACCTTTCAGAAAATGAGTTATAGCAAAAATGACATACCTTGTTGAATTTTGGCTTATTCTAGAGAGCGAACTTGTAGAGCGTTCTCCGTACGGAATATTTTTTGTATGGATCTGAAAATTGTACACAGAATACTAAAGAGTGTACTCTAACCAACACATTTGGTCTTACTGAATTTGGATCTGTTATGAAGAATTTATGACGTTTTGACCCAAAACACTTGTTTTAGACTAGTTTCAGGACTAGCCACAAACCCTATTTTCCACGGAGTGTAACTCCAAAAAAACAACGACCCACAAGTTGAAATTTGTACCATAGCTAATTGGATATGTTTCCTCGATGGCCTCCCAATTTCACTGTCTGAATCATTATAGAAAAAAAGTTATTGCGAAAATGGTGAGATGACTTGTAAATAATATACCTTAGAAAGCATTATCAAAAGAATTTATCCTCCTTTGAATTTCGGCCTTCTTTACTTCACCTTCCCTCTTAAATTTGTCTTAGATATCCTTTGATTGCCTCAGTCACCTATAGATATTCAATATGCTCAAGTGTAATTAAAATGAGAGAGCCTTGCCTCTTATTTGTACTCTCCAAGTAAATTCCTTAGAAGAATATTCTAGGTCACTTTGTCTACATAGCCACTTTGTCCACATAGTCACCTATGTCCAACTTTGCCCAATTTTCCACTTGTCCATGTATCCAATAGCCACTTGACCACTTAACCCATTTTCCTCATTTTAGGGTTAACCTTCTTATAACCACTTT
>ML811755.1:21901-32600 GCA_009831015.1 Picea engelmannii
CTTTATTATTTAAATAATCCTCTTTGACTTTGTTACTTCACTTTTTTATTTAAATAATTTATTCTTTGCAAACACTTTGACTTCTTTGACCTTTTGGGGTTTCAAGCCAATCATATGAGGGTCTTTCAACTTCGTAAGGCCATAACTCCCAAACCGTGAGGATTTTATGCGATGTTCCACATGCCACCGGAAATGGCATGACATGTACTATCCATCTAGAATAGTCTTACTTGCAAATATATCAAAACTCATACCATTATACATCAAACAAATGTGGGTCCATTACCCAAACCTTTGTGCTACCGTAATTCACTACCGGAATTTCTAAAAGGGTTGACATCAATGACAACCAACCCAATTAATCAACAGATTTCAAAGTAAATCTGGACCGTTCATTATAAGGTCGCAGATCTGACGGTAGAAGTTATGTTAGGGTTTTTTTCCCTAGAAGGCAACCCTCTTTTATGAGGGAAATGTATTGCGGCTATGTATCATTGTGAATATTGTATTCTAAGAGAGGAGATTGTGAGAGAAAGAAGAGGAAGTTACAACGAGTGTGTTGTAGATTGTATCCCTTCATTTTTTGGATAATATTAAAGGAAGGACCTGGAAATTTCTCTAGTGGACGTAGCCCACACTAGGTGAACCACGTATATCTGTGTCTCTATTGTATTGTGTATCTTTTTTGTTTTATTTCCGCATTTGTCTTATTTTATTGCTCTGTGATCCTGTTTTTCTAACACAACAATATCCCCCCAGCGCGTGTCAGGTGAGTTTCGAACTCAAGGCCCATCGCTATGATACCATTTGTTGGACTACAATTTTCATTAGACCAAAACCTAGAGGCATTAGTCTCCACCACAATCGTCGAAGTTAGGATCCGTCAGAGGGGGTTAACCCGTGTCACGAAACTCGTGGGAAGCGTTGAACCGAATGTCCAACAAATTCCTCTATTTCTAAAAATGCAATGGTTCTCTCTAGTTTTTTTCACAATTGTCCTTAATGGCGGGTATTGTATTTCATTTTATGTAGGGAACTTGGATGAGAGAGTGGATAATGGAATCTTGTAAGAAATAATGGTCAAGGCGGGGTCCTGAGTAAATGTTCACATTCTAAGGGACGATTATACCAAGAAACACTAAAGCGATGGGTTTTCAAAGTACACAATAGATTCAGTAACTCAATATGCAGTCAATTTTTCTTTTTTGTTGGTGCATATGTGCATGTGCTTTCTTACTTCAGTGCACTTTCTTTAGTTTTGTTTTTCCTTGTGTGCATTGTTTGCTTTAGTGCTTTCATGAACACAATCAAATAATATTGCTTAGATTTGTGTGCTTCCTTACTTTAAGGAAATATTTTTGGCATGCTCATGCATGGCTTTCTTTCCCCAATCTCTCTAGTAGGCACTTGTATTTGTATTTCTTAGACAAATATAGTTTGGTAGACTTAGTGAGTTAATGAGCATAGTGATACTCTTTTACAACAATCTAGTTTTACTTCTTTGATATGTATTATTTTCTTTAGACTCTTGATCTTGGGTGGTTTTGTATCCACTGCATCTCAGATCTGTATCCAAAGGCAATATCATTTATTTAGTTCAGTTACTCAGCCAAATATCACATAGTATCAAATCCTAAGATAGTATAAAGAGAAGTCTCGTCGCATATGAAAATTCAAATTCTCGGGGGGGTTGGGGGGGGGTTGGTGTTGTGGATCGATTTGTTGGTGCACACTATGTGGAGATTACTAAAAACATCATCTCTTTATCTTAGGAAATTATTCACAACGATACAAAATTGTGCATGCATGATTCGACGATAATTTAGTGGTGTGGGAGCCCTCTTCTGTTGTGCTAAAGAAGTCATTGTTATGCAATAGCTTTGTGGTGTTGAAATAAATCTTTATTTACACTACTAAATTCTCTATTTTGAAGTGCCTTTCATAACTATAAAGGTGGCCCTCATTATTCTACTAGAGCCTTTGTTTCCACCACCACTTTGTGGTGTTGTATTTTTATTAAGCTAGAGAAGGATTCGTCCAGTGGTTTGTTTTGTGGCCTTAAAGAAACTCCATTTATTCTACATAAATCATAGTTCTATAGCAAGGTCATTGTTCTAAAGCCACTTTCCATTAGCTACATAAATATGTTTCATAGCAGCATGAATCCTACAACAATGGATTAAAGTCAAGTTCCCCTTCTTACACCATTCAATTACTATGAGTGGAAATCAAAGATGTTGATTTTTCTGAGGAGTAGAGACATGTTTAGAATCATGATGGGAACTAAAATTGAACCTACATTTGATGTTGAAAATCCAAATTGGTTTAACATATGTGATGACGCCTATGGTTTATTGTGTCTCTATGTATATCCCAATCTTCTTTTCCACATTGAATATACCAGTTCATCCAATCAAAGATAGATTACTATGGAAGGATTTTTTGGGACGTGGGATGTGTTAAGAGGACACCAGTTGAAGAATAAACTCATCATCTTGATCCCAATAAATTTTGACACCATGTAGGACTTTCCCACCAAGTTGAACTCCTTGAGGCTATAGATAAAGTTGTGTGGGATTGACAAGGAAGACAGACAACTTGTCCTACCCATTTTTTCCAAACTTGGACCTAATTATTATGTTTCCATTTCCACATTCCATGCCACCAAGAAAACTCTTGGAAATTCTTAGAATATGATATCCCTCGATAAAAAAAAAATCTACACTCACCAAGGAGAAAGATAAGCATGTGAAGATGGGATCTTTAAAGCAGTCAAAATCGCATTCCCTCGCTGAAAATCAGGGCACTAAGGAATCCTCAAAATCCTCGAACAACAACAAATAGAAGCAAAGAAATAGAGATAAAAAGGACCTTAAATAGAAGAATGAGCAGAAATCCAAATATTCTTCTAAGACCTCTCATTCAAAGGGTGAATATCCTAAGAATGAAAGAGTCAAGTGTGCCTATTTCAATAAGATCGAGCATGATGAACAGACGTGCATGAAGAAGATACTTGATCATATTACTTATCTTCTTGAGACAAAGAATATTAAAGTGCTTGATCATGTCAAGCAAAGTTCATCATCACAGTAGTCTTCAAAGGCATAAGAAATAAAAGGGAAAATCAAGGACGCATCTCTAACACTTGTATTAGTTGCATCTCGACCTTCTTCAAGGGTACTTGACTTGGTTTCATCACACCGAGTGGCTTCATATAAAGGTTCTTTTACATATTTGGAGCCTTGTACTGTTCCAACTATCTTAATGGAAGATAATACTCCTATCGAGGTATGTGGGAGAGGATCCATTGATGTGGTTGATAAGACATTTCAAAGTGTTCTTTATGTGCCTTCATTGTCATCCAATATTCTCTCTATCTATCAGATTAGTCATTCTGGTTTAGGTAAGCAAGTTGATTTCACACCCGATTCTATGGTCATTAATGATATGACAACTGGTGCTACATTTTCTATTAGTAAAGTTGAGCATCAATATCAGTTGTATATATTTACTAACTTTGCTCCCATGTATCTGTTTATTGTACTTCTCACTCATTCAGATGAGATGAGAAAACTATGTCATGATTGGTTTGGACATCTCAATTACCACTATTTGCAATAGCTCAACAAGAAAATCATGGTTATAGGATTGTCGAATGTCCATTTTTTTAAGGTGTCTATCAAGTTTTCATACTTGGAAAGAATCTAGAGGGAAATTTTGACAAGGGAAAAGTGTGAAGAGCTACCCAAGTTATGGAGTTGGTCCATAGTGATTTAATAGGTCCACTTCCTTATCCTTCTATCAGCAAGGCTAAATATTCCTTGACCTTCATTGACGATTATTCAAGGTATACATTCGTGTAATTTATCAAGCAAAAATAAAAGGTCTTTGAGCACTTTCGGGACTTCAAATTTCTTACTAAGAAATAGTCTGAGAAGGCCATTAAAATTCTGCATACAAACAATGGAGGGGGAGTATGTGAATAACAACTATGATCATTTATGTGCTTCTACAAGAATTCAATTGCAGTGTACTATTCCCTACACTCCTCAATATAATGGCATGTTTGAATGGAAGAACAAATCTCTAAAGGAAATGGAAAATTGCATGTTGCAGTCATTATCTCTTGCTCCCAAGATCTAGGCGGAATCCATTATGTATGGGCGTTACATCTAGAACCAAATTCCCCATAAATCCTTGAAGAGATTCACTCCTTTTGAATCTTGGAGCGATCTAGAACCCACAATCAAACACTTTAGAGTGTTTGGTTCTCAAGCATGGGCTCACATTCCTACAAAGAAATGTCAGACATTGGATCCACAAAGCCAATATTGCATTTTTGTGGGATATCATGATGGAGTTAAGGGATACCAATTTCTTAACACCATCAGCAATAAGTTGGTTATTTCTAGGAGTGTTCATTTTGAATAAAAATATTTGAACTTCTCTCATTGTTATTGGATAAATCAGTAAATGCGGACATAAACTAATCTCCCTAGATCCACCTAGATCTAGAACAAAACAAGACAGGACATGACGCTTTCCCTAAGTTACAATCATTGAATTTACTACCAAAGAAGGAATGGATGGCATACCTTAATATATCGCTTTCTTATATCTCTGTTGTCCCTGCTTCACTCCGGTGCTCTTGTGAAATCAGATCTGCAATGACACAAACCAACCAAAGTGAAAGCAACAATAGTAGATTCAATGAAAACCTAAACATGTGATCAAGGAGTCATGTAATAAAATGCTAATGATTTTATGGGAAAGAAACATGCCACTGTATTATATAATGTGGAAGAAAGATACAACCAGATGCCTTGATGTCGTAAAGTTCCTTCCAATGACTCCTTGCTTCCCACACACTTCTGATCCAAGGATTCTAAGACTATAGATCTAACATCTATCTTGACAAAATAAAATCTCAAAGCCACTCTAACCAAGCTAATAATTCCAAGTCAAATCCAACTAACAAAAGCCAACCTCCAAAACCAACTAACTTTCTCCATGAGAGCTCCTCTCCTTTTATAAGTTGAAGAGGATAAGGTGAGGAGGTTAGGATGATCCCACTAAATCATGAAAGCGAGTAAGATCCAAACCATTCGGAGGCCACCTCACCATAGAAGCTTCTCCTTCTAGAAGCACCAAGAAAATGCTCATTTTTCCCATGTACGAAGGCCTCCGTGACCTAGCTATAGTGCAGCCTGCGGAAACTTTGTGACCTAGCTATAGAGCAAGGTGTATAAATCAGACATTTTCGCACCCTAGCTATGGTACAACCTACGGAAATCCTCCAAAATAGGGTTTTTACAGAGGAAAACACCAACTTCTTCTCTTAGGTAAAGTTCTTCTCCCTTCTTTCTTTAGGAATTCAGACCACTGACCCTTCTGAAGGAAACAGATAGGTTTACATCATTAACGATCATAGGGATGACGAAAATAATGTATAACAGAGATCCCCCCAAAGTATCAAGTTAGAACAGAGTGATAGCTGAAATACGTTGTCGAGTGTGTGTAGGGAACAAGGAACACGTCAGTCGGAAACCTGCCAACAAACAAGGAAATACAATATCATAATATATCATCACTGAGGTAGGCATTCCCATACTCTGAATACAAATGACTCAAAGCATAAATGCCGACATGCGAAGATCCATGTCAAGTAATGCAGGTCATGGTCACCAAACATACACTATGGATCCATGCCATTATGACTCAAATCTGAACATATCCACCAAAATACACTATGGATCTATGTGTTAAAGACTCAAATTTGAACATAGCCACGAGACATACAATGTGGATCTATGCAACAGTACAAATTGAATATACTTAAACACAACATGAATCTATGAGAAACGATTCAGGGTCTTCATCTCCACCACTCTATAGTACAAATCTAACCATGTGAATACATGTGCTGATGTCGAACATGGTAGAAACCACTTGATTACCGGTCATTAATGAATACCGTTAAGAAGCGCGAGGGAAATCGCCATTAATGTCAATGAATCCCAATGTACACTAGTACAATCCAACGAATGTGAATTAATGATCTGAGGTCGAACACTCGGTGGAATCTCTCGATCAGGGGTCAATAATGAAAAATCACTATCGAAAGTGAGGAAACCTGCCATTAAGGCATGCAAGTTCCAAGGTACCAATTAGTTTCTAAGTCTACTTTCTGGATAATGAGTTGAAGTCGACAGGAAAAGACTTGTCACAGGAGAGCCTTAATGTATCCCATATCAATGACACGAAACAAGAAACAATATTTGATGTAGATTAGAGTAACAAGTGATTCAGGACTGACTCAGGGATGGTCGATGCACTAGAAGACTTAAGGACTGCAGAAATGGTCGACGCAATAGAAGGATTTACGGGTTGAACTTCTCTTTGAACATATTGACGACACGACAACTGTCTTGGAAACAATAACTCAACAACAGGGATCACAGACCAATTTGTAATATTATAAAGGAGTATGATCAAGAGACAAGCGGATTTTCCAACCTAGACACAAAGAAAGTGAAAGGGTGTCATATTCAAAAGTGACTCTTCCATGGAATATAGGTTTAGACACAATTCTTTCCCAATTTTTCCCCCACCATTTATGGCAAGTACCTCTTTATTTTTACACAAGCTTGAGGAGGATAACATATGTTTGTAATGTAAGCTCATCCTTCAGACGAGTCCCTTGGAGTATGTTTAACGAACCCTAGGAAGGAGTGGTTCAGTCCCATATGGGCCTTTCGATGTTTGTTTAACGAGTCCAAAGAAGGAAAACTCAGGGGGTTTTCATGTTTAAAGTCTGAAAAAAAACTTAAAGAGAACTCTCTCAGTTCCTTTTTTGTAAAGTAGTCTGATGAGACCGAAAAAGAGATAAACTACCGCTCAATAGACATTTTCTTCAAATACTTTAACGAGCGTGAAAAGAACAAGGTCGCTCGGCAATCTTTTCATGTTTAGAGAGTCTGAAAAGAGCTTAAAGCGAACTCCAGTGGGTTCCTTTTTCGTATAACCTTTATGAGTCCGAAAAAAGTGATAAAAGTATACTCGGTTTCATTCTCACGTATTTATGAGCACGAGAAAGAACAAAGACTAAGCTTGGTAACTTATTCTCATGTATTTACGAGCATGAGAAATAAAAAAGACTAAGCTCAGGATTGTTTTCATTTTTACGCAAGCTTTAAAACAAAACAAAACTATGCTTGGGATAGATTTTATTTTTACACAAGCTTAAAACTAGTTGAAACTATGCTTGGACCTGGTTTCATTTTTACACAAGCTTGAACCAGAGGAAACTATGCTTGAGGTAGGTGGTTTCATTTTTACACAAGCTTGAACCATAGAAAACTATGCTTGTGACTTCCTAACGCATGGTTGGTACTTAGCCCCCAGCTTAAGAATCTAGTGGCTCAACTTCAACATGAAGTCCAGAGGCTGAAAGCATTGCCCTCCAAGCTTTGTTTCATCCAATTGCAAAGGCGGAGGAAAGGAAGATTCAAATACTAGACAAAGGACTTGACTCAAAAAGAGAAGGGGAAAACTATTTCATTTTTTAACGAGCTTGACACAGGAGAATAACTATGCTTGTGACTCTAGGTATAATCCCCAGACCATTGTTTCATTTTTTAACGAGCTTGACACAGAAACATGGACTATGCTTGTAACCTTTGTTTCATTTTTTAACGAGGTTGCTACAAAGACGCAAAAACTATCCTCATAACTGGTTTCATTTTTTAACGAGCTTGAAATCAGAAAACCAAGCTCATAATTGGTTTCATTTTTTAACGAGCTTGAAATTAGAAAATCATGCTCGAAGCTGGTTTCATTGTTTAATGAGCTTGAAATCAGAAAATAATGCTCAAATACACTCTTCTTGATCATGGATTCCAAGAGGACAGTGCTCTGGAAGGACACCATGTCAAGGGAAAAAAGTCGATCATGGCCTCCAAGAGATCTTGACTTGATGGAAGAAACCCACTCTGGAAGGAACACAGATCGAGGGTCGCGATAGGAGTACAGAGATCAGGCTCTAAAATCCCGATTGAAGAGATCACCATGTCACATACTGGATCCAAATCATCAGAAGTTGAAGTCACGGGAGACAACGCCACATAATTAACATGTGGTGGGGACGATACCGTCTACATATAAGAACCACTAAGGGATATAATCCAATCAAGACCGATGAATGAAAGTTGATCAATATTCACCATTCTTCCATCGTGAGGGAAAGATATCACATGAAAAAGGGTGGACACAATATCTTTCATGGCATAGACATAATCCCGCCCAAGGAGTAAAGCGAAATCCAAGGGGTCTTGGACTACCATGACATCAATAAAGAAAATTTTCCCTCCCAAAATTACAAGAAACCAAGGAAGAGTCCCTAAAGGTTGACTGGTTCTTCTGTTAAAAGCTAACAAATTTTGCGTAACCGGGGCAAGCTGAGGACAACCCAAATCTTGCCAAGCAAATGAGGACAAAATACTAACGGACGCACCTTCATCTATCAATGTCTGAGGAACGTCCCGACCACAAACTTTCACTGTAATCTGGAAAGGAATGTGAGAGGGAAGACGAGGTCCAGTTAGCACGCCCCAATCAAAATGGATGGCCTCATTATTTGGAGGGGGTTCCACGGGAGAAGGAGGAATCCCCCCCAACATGGTAGAGTATGTATGAACGAGAAAAACCTGGGCAGTATTGGGTTTACTCTCAAGCGGGAGAGTAGTATCGACCGATGACGAGATCGGATCGACCACTTGGGTTGCATTCTCCAAGTGGAGAATGGTGTCGATGCTTGGAAAAGGATCGGCCGCTTGGGTTTCACTCTCTAATGAGAGAGTGGGATTGATCGAATATGGGATCGAATCAACCACTTTGTCAACTGGTTCAACTAAGGACGTGACCCGATTGACGACATGATTAACCGAACTGACCGACAAAGGGACTGGATTGATCATTCCATCAACTATAGGTGGGTTGAGAGAAAGCTTGTAATAAGAAGATGGAATTTGAGGCTGTGAAACAGTCATGTCTTCTAGGAATTTTGAGGCTTCTTCCATATGAGGGAAAAGATGAGTTAGATGACGCCCTTTGCATAACATACATGGGAACTTGACTCTACTTTTCTTCTTCCCAACTATATCATGACTATTCGACAGGAATTCATCAGCATGTTGTTCAGAGGCTAACGACATGGGTTGGAGAGGATGTGTAGACCATGCTTCTATAACCTTGGATAGACCAAGGAAATCCTTAAGAAGATGGCTACCCTTACAAAGCCTGCAAGGGTACTTGGGCTTATGGGTTGTTTGGGTGATCTTGACATCATCAACACTCCCATCACGATCAATAGTAACTGGTTCTTTTCCAACATGTCTGGCAGTGGTTGGAAGTTTGGATCCTTGCTTATTTTTCTTTTTCTTATTCTTCCTTTTTTTTTTCTTCTTCCTATCCACCGAGTTACTAGCTTTAGAGCTTTCACTCGACGAAGAATATGAAATGGAAGAAGACCTTGCAAGTGAAGAAGGAAAACAATATCTTACTGGTGAAGAAGGTGAAGGATCAACATGAGGTTGATGTTCTTGGGGGGGAGTGCTTACAAATGAAGCACTAACTGCATTCGGGATTACCTGAGTGGAAAACAACCATATCGGTAATCCAATTGTGAGACCTGGAAGGCTCAAAGTAGCGATGTGAGGAGGACCAATGTTTCTCTAAGAAGGAAAAACAAAAGTTTCCCCTTGAGCAGGGGTTCCTTCATTGGTCATTCTGGGAACTGACGCCATCAAAAACAAAAATCCAACCTAGAGTCCACTAGGGAAAACAAACAGCACATGCTAAAAATCTAGTAAGCAAGCAAGCAAACAAAACCTTCTCACAATGAACACACTAGTTGGTGATGAAATCCAACATCGTGGGAACAAAGTAAGAAGGGGTTGAGATAGAGCAGGTGGAAAAGTTACGTTGACAACCTGCTTAACGGACTTACACCCTGGTGAAATCTCCCACACATAAACGTCGGTATACCCTCCAAGGAGCCCGAGTGAGTTTGGCCAACGTCGATTCCAGGTACCGTGAAGACTTTCCCCTCCACAGTCACCTTGTGTAAAGACCCTAAAGAGATAGGCCACTAAGGTTACCAATTACTACAGTGATGTCTGGGGAAACAGTCGACAATCTGATCCACACGCAAAGGCAGGGTATCTAGCCCGAAATCAACTCGAAAGGCTTCCACTCATCATTGTGGGTATACCTTTCAAGCGAACCCCATAATATGTGAAATCTCTACACCAAGACCAACAAAGCAAGGTGAGTAACTCTGCCAGTCTCAATGCAACCTCGTGATTGAACCTTGTGTTAGAAGGGCTTCCCAAGACAAAATGTAATAAGTGGATTTAACCGCTCCCTAACTCAAGATTCTATGTTTGTTTGCAACTTTGGAAAGTTATCTTTCACCCCTATTCCAAATCCCTACAATCGATCTAATGTAGGTTTTCTACCAGAAAGTATAAAAAATGTCTAATCAACTTTTATAAGCACTTTATTTTATGGTTGTTGTTACTCAAAAGGAAAATGGCATGGACAATATGGTGTTTTGACTGACTCGAAAGTTATGCAAAGAGATGAAGATGCAATCTTTTCATTTCGATGAAAGCTATGCTACGAGAAGGAGAAAACATTT
>ML811755.1:46291-69096 GCA_009831015.1 Picea engelmannii
GGGGCCGTGGATGTTTCCCCGTAGGGGTTTTACCACGTGAAAACATCGGTGTGTTGATCTTTGATCTGGTTATGTGAGTGGTTACTGAAGGTGTTCATCCTCTGTTGGAATACCTGTGTTGTCGAACAAAAATGGCCCTAGAAGTACAAAAACATGTACTAATATGAAAACTTCCAAAATAAGTGAGTTGGAATAGGTGGGTGGCCACCATTATCCACCTAGATGTTGTGTAGGGTGTTAGAACAATCCCGGAAGTGAAAACCCCATAATTACAAAGAAATGTCCCCATTACATAGAAATGTGTCGAACTGAAAAAATTTCAAGATGAGCTAGTTGGAATTTGTAACAGGTGGGTGGCCACCAGTATCCACCTGGATCAATCTTTATATATACACAAATTAGCACAAAGTTCCATATTAACCCAATTTCTACTATCCACAACCTACATAAGTTAGCTAGCAATCCAAGAGGGTTGGTCTTGAAAGGTCTTACCTTAGCTAGCTCTGCTAAGGTGGGGAATGTTTTGAGAGATCTTACTTGAGCTCAATTAAAGTTCTAAGATAAACTCATGCACGCAAGGTGTTGATTTAAAGGTTATACCTGAGATCAAGGAAGGTCCTAATTGGGTCTTAGAATCAAATTCTTCATTAATTAGGTGAAATTTTTTTTAAGGTGATGCTAAATAATTTGATACCTTAGCTTATGTAAATATGGTCTTGGGAATCTCTATATTTGTTTTCTTAGTGTATGTGCATTTTGTAGCCCAATAGTCGAACCCTTGTGTGTGTTTTTTATATATACACAAATCAACACATAAATGCATCTTAACTCAATACTTGTTATGTGTCCTACCTGAGCTAGCTAGCTAGCTAAAGGTATTACTTGAACTAGATTTTCTAAGGTAGGTAACATCTTGAAAGATATTAGTCAAGATTAGTTAAGGTTTCCTTTTATTGAGCTCAATTTCAACTCATGCAGGTAAGGTCCAGACTAAAATAGTTATACTTAGGCAAGGTCCTAATTGGGTCTTAGTATCAAATTCCTTATTAATTGGGTGCCAAATCATTGAGATTGAGACCTCAAGAAATTTGATATCTCTCAACTTATTTAAATATGGGCTTGGGCATATCTTTAATTCCTCTTCTCAGAATATGTGCATTCTTAACCCAAGATCTATTATACTCGTAGCTACTTAACTAGCTAGGAGGGTTGGTTTTGAATTGTCTTGCAGCTAGCTATGCTAAGGAAAGTAATGAATTGAAAGATCTTACTTGAACTCAATTAAGGTCCTTGTCCTAAGGTTGGATTCAACTCATGCAAGTAAGGTTGTGAAAAAAAGGTTATTGTTTAGGTCACGCAATGTTGTGGTCATGCTCGGCTACGGTCTTTGACCAAGTCTTAGTATCAAACTCTCCATTAACTGGGTGAAAAACATAATTTATACTTTAAAGACTCTGATGCTTCTTGGTGCATAACATATATCAAGGGTTAATACAGATTTGTGATAATTCATACATTAAGTTGGATTTTGTGCTAATTCATACCTTAAAGGTGTCCCCAATGTCCCTAGAGGATTTATTTGTGCAAATATATAGTGGAGGTGCAGCCATAGCCGAATCTAATACAGTTTATGTAGATATGTCCATGCCCACAAATTGTAAATGCTCAAAGGGATATTTCCAAGTCTCCATCTACTTCCCCTGTAGATTCTAGCCACTCATCTGGTAAGAATATGTTCATCCTTTATAGTCTTAGCTATTGCTATGTGTTTTTCTATTTTCAGAGTTGTTTGAAATGTTGGTGCAAAATTGAGACTAGGGTTCTCAACAGTTACCAAAAAAAAGTACCAGTGTAGTCTAGGAAAATTGGCATATTCAACCTTCTGCGAGGGAATGAGGTCTCACCCAAAGTGTAGTCGAGACTTGTGTAATGAAGGGAGTCATAAAGAATGCAACACCGGAT
The DNA here is from genome assembly GCA_009831015.1 of Picea engelmannii. Lineage (NCBI taxonomy): Eukaryota > Viridiplantae > Streptophyta > Pinopsida > Pinales > Pinaceae > Picea > Picea engelmannii. Next base: position 48,254 of record ML811755.1, read on the forward strand.
CTATTTCTACACTACTCAGATCCATATATTAACCATTAAAGTTAAGTTGCAATAGTAATCATATACTAAATAGATAAAAAGAAGCAGTCATGTAGTGGAAAATACAGATCCATGTATAACAGAGACAAATAACCATAAAAGAATCTTTTAGGGCCCCAAATCACATCATTCTATCAATAACAGTAGTATCAGAACCCTCATACAACATAGATTTGATAAATCATCCTTCAAACCCCATAGATCTTCAATACATCATCTCGTCTAGCGAGATCTAATCCCTTAAAACCCATTATAGACTCAAAACCTATTGTGGATGCAATATTAGTACCAACATGGACCATTACAATATTTAGTCATGACTATACTAACCAGATCTCGACCCAGGAAAACAACAACAGTGATCATGACAATAGAAACAACATCAATCTTCTCATTAAGCCTTTTCTCATTATATTTCCCTTTTATTTATACTTTTCACGTCTTTAATATAGTCACTTGACTAAATCAAATATGCTCTTCATCACTTCCTGAATTCCTTTCTTTTCTAGCTGCAGTATTGTCTTTCAACGTTTTTTAGACTTCCATTTGGCGCGTGATGCATTTGACTATTTCTGCTACTTTTAAACTTCCAGATGGCACATGAGGCTTTACCAAAACTGAGGATTTTTCAAAATGAAGGGCCCAATAGGCCCCGACCATAACTGTTGACTTGCCCCGAGTCAACCTTCCGCTTCTTTACCAGAGCCTTTCTCAAACAAAGGGCCTGACTCTGCTACAATTTTAAGGGCATGTTGGAAAAATTTGTCATAATTCTTCAAATAGTCATCCCACTTTCATACCAAAACATAAGTGCCCGCAACAAATTCTTGAGTCGTGGAAACATCTGGTTCCACAAGCTTAGTGGCAAGCAGAGTCCACCACTCTGTGTCTGTAATTGAATCCAACTAATGCATCTGTACATATGTAACTTGAACTATAGGTTTGAACTCCTTGAATTATTTATTGGCAGTTTGGGTAGCTTTAAACATTTCATCTAGTCTATTGTTGTCCTCTTAGATTTTTGTGAACTTAGCCTGCTACGTAATAAGATCTATGATGGCATGTGCTTACACATTCATCTGTTGAATCTGAACTCTCAGTTCTTTAGCCAGCTTATTCCTTCATTTCAACAGACTGACCTAGTCATTAACCATGGTAAAAATCTTGTTGCATTCGCCAATCCAGTCATGAAGGGATGATCAAATGGTATCCCCTTCTGCAACTACTTGCATGATCTTCTCGAGCATAGCCTTGGGCTAATCCTGATCCTTTATCTTAATAGCTTCAATCTACTTTTGTAGACTAGTCATTTTCTCTGCCAACTGAGACCATGCATATGCAATGAATTCAAATTGTTGCGTTGGTGAAACCAGAGTAATATATTTTGTCAATTGTGGGGCAGCATGTCGTAACTTAGGCCAAAATTCGACTAACTTTCTAGACATGGAATCCATCTTTGATTGAACTTTCTCACGCAAGGTGTATGCTTGATCTTTGTCCTCTAATACCTTCTCTAACTCATGCCTCAAGTGTAGGATTGTTGTGTCAAATAATCATTAGCTTGCTCATTAGAAACAATTTGTTGCTCTATATAGGCAGCAAAATCTCTTACGACATTCAATAGTTGTGGTTTTGGCCACGCGGAAAAATATCCATTGTTGACAGACTCAACTACAGGTAGTTGCGAGGCAAGTGGTTGGTTACTTGAAATTGACCGTTCTGAGAGGATAGGGGTGTTTGCACCATTGAGACTTGAAGACGTAGCTTAGAAGCTATGATCAAGTTGCTCTTGAACATCATGCAGGAGTAGTGAAACAACCCATGTTTTCTCTAGGCAAAGTTGGAGGATTTCAAAACAATCTTGAGGGTCCTAGAGGAAAGGTGCAACTTGTTCCTAAATAGAAATCATGCTATGGGTCAAAGCGGCTTCTTCTTGGACATCCATAGGGTCGTTTGAAGGATTTGTATCTAACTGACCCTTTTCCACTGCAGATTTCTCTATCTCTAGATTGAGGATGGTTTCTTGAGGAAGGGACTGAGACAAATTATGCATGGGAAGGGGAACATTGATCTGCGGAATGTGAGGTGAAGGAGATGGAATATGGACATGAGTTCAATTGGTCGCATTTAATGCATCAGTAGATTCAGGCTTGAATTTTTTAGTAGCAAGGTGGGTGGGGAATGATGAGATGACTGGTGGAACAATCACTGAAGGGGCATTATGCAACAAAATGGTTTCTTCAACAATGAGAGTTGGACAAGTTTCAAAAATAGTGACTACGAGGTCATCAATGATAGTGATGTTGGGAATAGGGGACTTCAAAGGAGGATGGACCATTGTCTATGGCATAAGAGAAGCAATAGGGATGGCATCAGTGATAATGGGAAGACGAGTAGATGAGGAAGGGGAACTAGTGTGAACTTTCTCAATGGGAAGTGAAAAGGAAACTTCAAAATCTTCTTTAAACTCCTTACCTATAAACATAGTAGTATTTGGGATAGGCATGAATGGTGGTAGCTCTGAAATGGACTTCAGAAAATCTTCCTCTTCTGAATCTAACTATGAAGGTGTGCATTATCTTTTCGTTGCACTACTAGAATTTGCAATAGTTGAGACAGCTAGAGCCTCCCACTATGAAATTGAAGACAAATGATAGGATATCCTCGATGCTTTTAGCACCCTCTTCACTCCAAGCCATGAACAACCCTCCTTCTCCATATCTTCCTCATCAAGATAATAGGTCAGCGGGGGAGTGTGAAACTCTTCAAGATCTGCAGCATCGGGCCTCACAAAGGTGTGATCCTTTTTCATGCCTAACCATATTTTGCTAATGTTCTTATTAAGAAGCTCCTACAACATCCTCATGCGTTGTGTGGCATTTATTAACTCATTGTACCATTGCATGAAAGCATTGTTGTTGAATGATGCATTTGTGTTATCAGTTAGTGCTTTCCAAGGCTCAAATCTCATGGCTAATCTACTATCTAGAGTTTTTGCTAACTCTCATCCTTGTGGTGGTCACCACTTCCACATAGAAAATGCAACTAAGAGATATCCAAAAATGAAATATCCTCCCTTCTCATGCATGTCTTCACATGCTTGTAGCAACTCATTCATTAAAAACTTGCACCAATTAAGTTAAGCTCCTCCCTATGTGAATAAATCGGCTACCGACAAGGCATCCAACGTGCATTCTCCCTTAGAGTAGTTTTTCATCACTTTGTTCACAATCAAGTAGCATGCACAACAAACCTATTTGTGGGTATTGGGCTCAATAAGGGCTACGTGACCTTTGCACCTGGTGTCAAACTTATCATACAGATTAAGCTCACCCTTCTTCCTACCATGCTTCCTTGAACCTTGGAATCCCTTTGTGACATCCTCTCCTTCCATAGAAAGTCTTGTCAACTAATGAATATCATCTACATGGATGGGATACTCTCTGTCCAGCTATAGATATTCATTTTGAACCCTGCCGATTAGAAACTTAGTGTAGTGCCCAATTTCTCCAGTGGTACCAAAGACCAAAAGATCCCACAAATTCATGATAGTGGACTCTCGCAACGACACATGGGGAGTCTTCCATTGTACGTCTTCCTCTCCATAAGGAAAGGGAAAATAGTCCATGTATACATCAGCCTTCATCTAGGGAAACAATTCCCCATCTGAGAAATCGATGTCAATGAGTCGATCTTTCTCGACTTTACCCTGTAGATATCCTAGAATATCAACTTGCGGATCATGGATATCCAATAGAACGGAAAGCTTAGGAAAAACACCCCGAGTAGTGGCAGCATGACCCATGGATGTGGTAGATTCAAAGAATTCATAGAGGGATCCAGAGCTGAATATGAAAACAAATGGAAAAAACACAATGACTTGGATGATGAGATATTACAATCTTATAGGCGGTTGTGAGGAGGTGACACAGAACAAGCATTAAACTATCATTAAGGGAAAAATTGTGTATATAACTCAGCATTAATAACAGACATGACCAAAAAATACAGCAAAATCTAATCAGTGATTTGGGCAATAAAGGGCACAAGTACCAACATATTTTTGATATGGCATGACATGTGGGGAAATAACTAATATGTCAGTGGTTAACCAGAAAAGTATTGACAACCTTTTTGACATAAATGAACTTTGTTTATAGGAAAGAATGGAAATAGAAATGTATTAACTGCATTTAACGAATAATGTGAAAGCGACACTACAGTAACTAAAACATTGATAATTACTAAATGCATAAAATATTTGACATAGACTCCCTGAACACAATGATGTGACTCGGACTGGACAAATTGAAAATGAAAACTAGACTCTAGGGGAAGTGACAGTTGAACATATCACTACTTTATTGGCAAAAAGGAAAAAACAAAACAGAACAGAAACCTACCTACTTTATTCACTCCCTGTGACAGGAGTGTTGTGAATCTTATTTCAAGGAGAATAAATGTATGGCTTGAGGCATGTGCCATTCACCCATTCCAAATGAAGAATTCTATCTAGTTGTGCCAGTTTAACAGCTCCTAAATCCCAAAATTTTGCAACTATAAAGCGTCCAAGCCGGTGCATTTATAACTTCCCTATATGCTTCTAGCACTTAATGTCAATGAGAAATACATGGTCACCTTGAGAAAAATTATTAGCCTTAATATGCCTTTCATGCCAAGATTTCAGTCTACCCTTCTCCATAGTCTAATGAAAATATGCTAAAAATACGGCTTCCATAACTTCCATGAGTTCTACAACCCTTTCTGCAACAGATTCATCATTTTTCATCTGAGTAACTTGTGCAATGTATAGACTTGGAGTGATGAACTCAGTTGTTACTACAACTTCTCTCCCATACACCAATTGAAAAGGGGTATACTTGTGTAAATTCTTGGTAGTGGTTCTATAGGCCCAAAGAATAGTTGGAACTCTCTCATCCCAGTCATGTTGATTAGCGCAACATAATTTAGTCAACCCCTTCTCCAAAATATTATTGAATTCTTCCACGGTACCATTGGCTTGTATATGATATAGACTACTCTTGTGATGTTGAATCAGAAATTCTCTAGTAAGGGTGGAAATTGACTCACTAATGAAATGGGCACCTTGATCACTTATTAAGTTCCTGGGACACCCGAATTGAGTAATAATGTTCTCTAAAATGAGTCGTGTTGTTGTGTCTATAGAAAAATCCTTAACAAGTTCTACTTCATCCCAACGAGTCAAATAATTTGTTGAAGTGATGATGTACCTTTTCTTTGAATGTTTTGTTGGCGGATTGATAGGTCCTATGAAGTCAACATCCCATTTCTCAAAGGCCTGCAGTGCTCGAACAATATGTAGTGGAAATTCATCTGTGTGTGATGGCTTACCAACTCTTTAGAAAATGTCACAAGCTCTGGCATAATCTTTAGAGTCTTTGAATACAATGGGATGCCATAACCCTTCTTGAAGTACCTTTTGTGTGGTCTCCTTCCCTCCTACACGGCCTCCCACAACTCCACTATGACACTCCCACAAAATTTCAGGTCTTTCCTGATCAAGGACACACCCTCAAATAATGTTATCCAACCCCAACTTATAGATTTGACCTGCAATGAATTGATAGTCTGCAGCAAAAACCACCAAATGTCTCTTTTGTGTTACGGAATAACCATCAGAGCAGATATCGGTGCTTAAAATTAAGTCAATATCAGAGAGATAGTATGGGACAACTTCAATGTTAAATAAATATGCATCTAGGAGTTTATCATTAACAACTCCGCTATTTTCTCCCAACTCTAACCAAGATAAGTGGTCAAGGTCGACGTTCAACTTTCCTGGATTGATGACAACTTTGAAAGAGAATTCCTAAAACAACAAGAGCCACTTGCAAATACTTCCTTCTAATACAGGCTTATTAACCAAATACTTCAAAGTTGAATGATCGGTGAAAAACTTGAAATGGCCTCCAAATAAGTAGTGTATGAATTTCTGCAGAGCACAAACCATGGTTAACCCCTCCCTTTTTGTGGTGGTGTAGTTGCGCTCAACCTGAGACAGTTTTTTACTGGAAAAATAAATAGGATTATCCAGATTTCCTTCACCAGGTTGTGTAAGAACAACACCTAAATCAATGCTAGAAGCATCAATGTGTACATGGAATTCAACCTGTCGGTTAGGATATGTCAAAATAGGGGCAGTACTTAAGTTTTATTTCAAAATGTTAAAATATCTATAACATTTAGGTGTCCAGTGAAAAACTTTAGATTTCCTTAACAACTTCTCCAAAGATGTAGTTATACTTGCATAACTCTTGATAAACCTACGATAGTATCTAGTATGACCCGGAGTGGATCGAAACTTATTAGCAATTGCAGGGGGGGCATATTGAGAATAACAACAACTTCTATGTGATCAAGTAGAACTCCTTCCCTATACACAATATGTCCCAACGAGTTTCCAAAAGGTACACAAAAGATGCATTTCTTCATATTTAATGAAATTTGTACTCTCTGTAGTGATGAAACATTAACCAAAGTAAGCATGTGTGTTCCTTCAGCAAGCTATACACAGTCCAGACATCCATGTAAACCTCAAGAAACTTATGGATAAAGTCGTGGAAGGAAGCAGTAACAATCCTGGAAAAGATAGTAGGAGCATTCTTGAGCCCAAAGGGCATTACATTATAAGAAAATGAACCCCACTCGGTAGTAAAAGTAGTCTTTATTTTATCTTCTTCCACGATCCTGACTTGAAGGAATCCTAAAAATCCATAAATGAAGGAATATGCTTCATTTCCAACTACTTGATCAAGTAATTCATCACTGAATGGAGTAGGGAAAGGAATGCACGCATTTTGAATTCAAACTTTGGTAGTCCATGCAAAATCTTGTATCTTCAATGCCTCTCTTGCTCTATATGACAATAGGACTAAATTTCCTCTCAGCCTCATCCAAAGGGAAAATTAATCTAGCTCCAAGCATTCTTTCAATTTCCTTCTTAACCTTTTCTTTGACTATGGGGTTCGGGCAATATGGTTTGTTGTTGACTGGTTTAGCGTCAGGTTTTAATTTTATCCTCATTTCTACCAAATATCCTTTAATTCTTTCAAATTCTAAAAATATCTTAGGGAACAAATCCTCATACTCCCGCAACAGAGCCTGGACCTTTGTCATGGTATGTTCATCCCAATAATCCCCTATAGAAGCCATCTTAGGATGCTCCTCACTCCCAATATTTTTCTTCCACAACTTCATAGGTTGAGCATATGAACTACTGGAATTACCTAATAGAGTATCCCTAACTTCCCTTGTTCTTGCAGATTCCTTAAAGGTCAAATGTCTAAGTTCATCCAAGTCTTCAGTATCTTCAAGATCCTTGTCAACCTTGCTGCAAACCATAGGTATTATTGTAGGAGATGGATAAAAACTATATTGAATCAGACCTTCATGCTCAGGACAAATTGTAGGTGAATACTTGGGCTTGAATTCATTAGTGAATGACATTTTCTTAATTTGTTGCAGTGCCAGTGTAATTTCGAAAGACTTACCAAAAAATGAGAAATCATGACAAAATTAATCTTGTAGTACCTTCCAACATGCAGTTTGTCTTATGGTCTCCTCATGCACATACCAGGATTTCTGAATTGTTCCTAAAGAATGGAAGAAATGATGTACCCAAATATGAGATCATAGTTGTGCAGCTTCCTATGCCTTGAGACAATACTCAATATGTTCAACTAGATCAGATAAACCATCATATGTCTCCAAACTTAACATTTGACTCTTCATCTTCTGATCTTGATTTGACTGGTTGACTTGTGCCGGAGGAAGGAAGCGGTGTTGTATGGAAAGTATAACCTCATCCCAAGAAGAAAGAGTTCCTTTATGGGTAGCCCACCAACTAGCTGGGGAAGATTTGAAAGTTATGTCAAGAGTTGGAATTCTCTGCTCTATCGCAACCTTATCCTCCATATCATGAGCATCAAATGTCAAACATAAAGAACTTGATAACGGAGTTTGTCCCTCATGGACTACGTCTCCGAGTCTTGCTCTCAAATGGGTAGGCCTTTTTATTAAATCCACAAAAGAATTTGGCAAAATATACAAGTATACCTCATTCTGGAGTTAAGCTACAGAAGCTTTACTCGGATCAAAAAAAAAACATCACCACTACATTTGTGGCATCGAATTACCTAAAAATGACCGTCTCCATGCCTCGATCTGAGTCTAGCACTTTCGGACCCAAGGGACAACCTTGTCTCGGTTTTTGTGCCTGCACCTGCAATTAATTACTGGCAAAATTTCTCGAAATCCTTCCCCTATTCGTACGGCCGTGACCTTGCTTTCCTCTCTCATACACTGGCCAAAACCCCTTTTTTATAATATAATGTGGGTGGTTTTGTAATAATGGGATCGTTGGCGCATTGGTTGGTGGATGTTATATTAAGCCATTGGTTAGGCAGAGGTTCCGAGGTCGAACCTGCAGACTCTCGTTTCTTTTGGTGTATTGTTATAAAATTTGGCGGTTTGGCTACTTAATTGGTGAATATTCCAAATATGGCGGACCGGTGGAATATGTCACCAAATCTAGTGGAATCGTCGCCAGATTTGGCAGACTGATATTTATATTTTTTTTTATAATTCGATTGTTGGGCGTCATTGGGCATTTGCCCACTTCCACATGGCAGCCCATGACTGGGCCATGTGTCCTACCACATCACTTGTATGCCATGTTAGCCTACCACATGTTGTACGGATTCCATGCCATCCTGCCACATATTGTACGGATGCCACATGTCTTGTACGGACTGCCACGTGGCACATTTTCATTGGTCCACATGTCGGCCTAAAAAGTCCAAAAACTAGTGACATGTGGCAACCTCTCATGTTTCCATGTCGTCATGACATGTGTCACCCTCTGTGCCTTCCACATATGTTGTACAGATGATGACATCATCCGTACTGATGTTGACGTCAGTAGTACGGATGTTGAATCATCCCTGCTGATTGGGATAGGTTGACCAAAAATTTGACCACAAATATATTTTGATCTGTAACTATGTTTGATGAGTTGTTTGCATCGTTAGAAATCTTGCGACGTGACATTCGCGATAATTTCATTTTCACTGAGTTTCGGGAACTTTGAATTTTTTCCCTTTCTCTATCTGTTGAAGCCATTCTGAGCGTCCTAAGTTGCCTCTGCAAGTTCTGAGTTGTTCTTAGCCTTCTATGGATCTTTTTTGGATCACGCCTTCCCACTGAGAACTTTTTGGACCACTAAAAGATTTCATCAATCAACAGGTAAGTGAGGGAAGAGTCTCCTCACTTTTTCCTTCTCAATCCACTTGCCTTCCTTGGATGTGTGCCCTTTAAGCCTACTCGAAGATAATCAACATCACCCCTGCGTGAATTCCTCGTCCTTATGTCGAGGATGATATGTTCATGTAACTCGTCCAAGTACTTAGGTGCAAACTCATCAAATGAAGGTATTGAAACTTCCTCATCTAGATCCATGATCATGGGAGGCTCAAAAAGTTTCAAGTTCTCTACATTCACAACTGAGTAAATCTGCATATAAGGTGGAATATCCAGACGAAAATCATTGGTACCACTTTTCTGCAAGATAGTGAAGGGTCCATAACGAATGGGCTTGAGTTTCTTTCCTTAACCCTTCAATCTCTCCTTGTTGATGTGAATCCATACCCGGTCTCCAACTTGGAACCGATGATCAACCCTATGCTTGTCATCCCGAGCCTTATATTGTTCTTGACCTTTCTCCAATTGTTCCATGACTGACTGGTGTATCTGTTGGATCCTCCGGATGAAATTGTGGGCACTGTCCTATGTCTGTTCTTTATTCACATCGGTATCTCTCCCATACATCAAGTCCAAATGAACCTTGGGTAGGTACCCAAAACATGTCTGAAAAGGTGAACTCTGAGTGGATGAATGTAAAGCTCAGTTGTAAGCATGATGTATATAGGGTATTTGTCCATCCCATAACTTAGGATGCTTGTTGCAGTAGCCTCTAAGAAAAAGTACCATTGTTTTGTTTACCACATATGTCTGTCCATCGGTCTGTGGATGGAAATCATTTCTCCTCTTCAATTTGTTATCCATCATTCTCCACAAGCTAGTCCAAAAATCCCCAAGGAATCGAGTATCCCGACCTGAGATTAGCAGTCTGCTCAGCAGTGATCTGCTTTTTACATGGCATCAAGATACACATCTTGTTGAACCTATCCACTACAACATACAAATAGTCATGCCCCCTTTGGTCATTGGTAAACTCCCTACAAAATCCATGGAAATGATTTCCCATCGATGGGATGGAACAAGAAGTGGTGAGTATAGCCCCAATTTTCTATTAGTATTCTTACAAGTAGAACACATCACACACCCCTTTACATATTTAGTTACAACTGCTTTCATTTGAGGCCAATAACAAAACCTTTGCAAATGAACCATAGTTTTTCCTACCCCAAAATGCCCAGACACAAGAGAAGTGTGAGCTTCTTGTATTACATGGAATCGTTCACTTGTAGGAATACATAGCTTTCCAAGATGGTAGACTAGTTTTCCCTATAGACAATAGTTCTCTACCCGTGCACCATGGGTTAGCTTCTGATATACTTCTTTAAAATCTTCATCGATGGCATATTGTTCTACATAGCTATCATGAGATATAGAAGTATTCTTCAAAATAATAGAAGCATCAATAAGAGGTGTAGAAAGCATATCGGCTACCTTGTTACTTGTACCCTTCATGTACTTGATTACCAAATGAAATTGTTGTAGAAAACCCATCCATCTATAGTGTCGAGATTGTTGCAGTTTGGTATGTGCTTGGAGATACTTTAATGGTTGGTGATATGTATGTATGATTGTCTCCTTCCCTAACAAGTAGTGCTTCCATTTCTTTAGGCTTTGAACTAATGCATACAACTCTTTATCATATGTAGGATAGTTAACAACATCTTGGTTAAAAATTTTAGAGTGGTAACAGATAGGCTTACGATATTGCATCAATACTACACCCATGGCATATCTGTTGGCATCTGTCTCGATCTTCTCCTTCAAAGTGTCGAAATATTTTTGTTGCTTTCCTTCCCACTAAAAATTGTTCTTCACACTGGTTAAGGCATGCAAAGGAGTTGCTATAAAGGAGAAGTTTGAAATGAACCTCCTCCAATATTGGACTGCACCTAAGAAACTTCGGACCTCAGTTACACTTTTTGGCTCAGGCCAATTTACAATTACCTCAATTTTGGAAGGATGAATTTTCAATTGTCCTCCTCCTACAATATGACCTAAGTATACAAGTTCAGTCTTGCCAAATTCACATTTAGTCATTTTTACATACAATTTTTCCCTTTGCAAAGTATCCAATACTTGCTTTACATGCCTCACATGTTCATCCGAGGTCCCGCTAAAAATAAGAATGTCGTCTAAATACACAATCAAAAAGTCATCTAGGAAAGGCATGAATACATCATCCATCACACGCATAAAATTTGTCGGAGCATTACAAATCCCAAACAGCATAACTAACCACTCAAACAATCCATGTTTGGTTTTAAAGGCAGTCTTCCATGCATCCTGTTCTGCGACCCTTATTTGATGATATCCACTGTGCAAATCCAACTTAGTGAAATAAACAACATTCTTCAACTTATCAAGTAAATCATCTATATGAGGAAGAGGGTATCGATTTTTCACCGTGATTTTATTTAAGGCTCGGTAATAGACACACATTCGCCATGTCCCATCCTTCTTTGGCACCATCACGATCGTAGAAACGCAAGGAGATGAACTGGTCCTGATGACCCCTTGATCCAATAAGCCATGTACCTGCTTCTTGATCTCTGTCATCTCCACAACTGACATCATGTACATGCCCACATTAGGAAGAGGAGAATCATGCTGAAGATGTATCTCATGTTGGATTTCCCTCTTAGGAGGCAATCCATCTGGTTCCTGAAAAATATCAGCATACTTAGAAACATTATCAATTAATTCCTTTTTATGAGATGGATCACATCCTTGGAAAGCGTCGGATGTCCCGACATCTTTCTCTTTGACGAACATGAGTACATATCTCTTATTAGTGTTTATGAGTCTTTTCATTTGCCCTGCACTAACAAGTGTTGTATATACCCTCATGTTGTGAGCTCTAACAATATATTCCACTCCCCCTTTAGTAAGGTGGTATTTGTTCTCATCACGAAAGAAGATTGCTTTTATATCATAAAGATAAGGACTTCCCAACACTATGCCACATATATCAAGCGGTACAACATCCAAATCCACTTCATCAATCAACTTTGAAGCAATAGGAAATCTTACCCTACATTTTTTGGTGACATTAAGTTTTTCTTTATCACATACCCAACCAAGAGGATAAGGCTTCGGATGTGGTTTCATTTCAAGACCCATTTTCTTGACAAGTGCTTCAAATATTAAGTTTACTTGGGAGCCTGGATCAAATAATGTATCTATATTTGTGTGTTTAGATACAACTCTTATGTGAAATCATTCATTTCTCTTTTGTTCATCATCATGAGATTCGTTATTGGAACTTGAATTAGCATGAAGGGAATATTTACCTTGTACTCCAAGCGTTGTGATCTTTCCTTCATCTTCTAAATCGGAACCAAGATCTTGTTGCATTGTAGCAATGGTTTTTGTCTTCCCCTTTCCACCGAACTGTTTCAGTCTCTTCTATGGTTGTAGTTTCCAACAGTGTTCTTCATCGTGATCGCTCTTCTTGCAATGAGTGCAAGATGGCTTTCCTCCTTCTGTCATTACTTTAGCGGTCTTCTTTTCCTTCCTTTTAAACTTCTTAAAAGTCTTTTGTGGGAAATTGGAAGGTTTCTTTGTAGGATCTTCTTTAACATGTTTCCCCTTGTTCTCAAGGTGAGTGTCTTGCACACAAACTTCGTCAATACTAGTGGGGTTAAACAAGAGCAAAGTGTGACGAATATAACTGTGAAGTGCACCAATATACTTCATTAAAGTTTCATAAGAATCCAAAGGAATGTTCAATGCAAGATCTTTCTTCCTAAATTATTCTGTGAAACTTTGTACAGTTCGACCTTCACTTTGCCTTAAAGTTTGCCATTCCATCATTGCTTTATGTAAATATGCTAATGGGTAGAAATTCTTCCTTATCTATGATTTAAATTCCGACCATGAGGAAATAATATTACCACATTTACTTATGTCCTGAAGCTTTCTCTCCCACCATACAAGAGCAGTGCCTTCCAATTGAAGAGAAACCAGTTGCACTTTAACTTCCTCTTCATCAATATGATAGACATCGCAATACACTTCAACCTGTCGGATCCAAATATCTAGATTTTCAGGATTAGCATCTCCATTAAACATAGGTAAAGAAAATTTTACATCAAGCTTTAATAATGGTTTCTTAAAAGAGGCTTTATGGTTAGAATGATGAGAATGATGAGAATGCTCATAGGAAGAAGAACTAGAACTCGAAGGTGAAGACGAAGGCTCAGGAGGATCTCCTCCAGCCCCTTGGTTTATCAAAGCATCATCATCTGCATGTGCTTAATTTTTCTTCTCTTTCTTCTTCATCCTCTTCTCATAATCTCCATACATTCATTCAACCATTTCTGACATGCAATAAAAGACCATGTGAAATTTTTTCTCCTGTTCATTATGCTTGTCCTCTTCTGCCATTTTCTTCCTTCAGGATGCACGACTAACTTCTGGATTGAAAGTCTTAATAGTTCCTTCACCTTGCTTATGATTTTCCCTAGTAAGTATTCATACTCAACAATTCAAGTCAAAGACGACTTCTCTGATACCAACATGATCCGGGATCTTTTCGTCCGGTGACTTATTAAATAATTGTATTAAATGAGCATAAACTAAAATGCACCATAAAGAAGGAAAAACTCAAAAGGAAAGAGTCATGAGCATCAAATGTCAAACAAAAAGAACTTGATATCAGAGTTCGTTCCTGGTGTACTACGTCTCTGAGTCCTACTCTCAAATGGGTAGGAATTTTTATTAAATCAACAAAAGAATTGGGAAAAATAAATAAGTATACCTCATTCTGGAGTTAAGCTACAGAATCTTTGCTCAGATCAGAAAATAGACATCACCATTGTGTTCGTGGCATCGAATTACCTAAAAATGAATGTTTCCATGCCTCGATCTACGTCTGGAACTTTCGGGCCCAAGAGACAACATTGTCTTAGTTTTCGTGTCTGCACCTGCAATTAATTACTGGCAAAATTTATCGAAACATGTGCCCTATCCGTACAGCCGCGCCCGCGCCCTTGCTTTCCTCTCTCGTACACTGGTTGAAACCCATTTTTATAATATAATGTGGGTGGTTTTGTAATAATGGGACCATTGGCGCATTGGTTGGTGGATGTTATATTAAGCCATTGGTTAGGTGGAGGTTCTGGGGTCGAACCCGCGGACTCTCGTTTCTTTTGGTGTATTGTTATAACATTTGGCGGTTGGCTATTTAACTAGCAGATATGCCAAATATGGCGGATCGGTGGAATATGCCACCAAACATTGGCCCACATCACCTCTTTGTATAGTCACCATGCCATGTCACCTATCTACCATGTCATCTTGACACGTGTTGTACAGATGCCACATGGCATGTTTTCATTGGTCCACCTATCGGCCTAAAAGTCCAAAAACGAGTGACATGTGGCAGCCTCTAGTGTTTCCACATCATCATGCTCACATCATGTTGACATCATCATGACACATGTCTCCCTCTACCCTTGCCATGTATGTTGTACGGATGATGACATCATCTATATCGATACTGATGTCAGCAGTACGGATGTTGACTCATCCCTGTTGACTAGGATAGGTTGACCAAAACTTTGACCGTGAATATATTTTGATCCATAACTCCGTCTAATGAGCCATTTGCGTCATTAGAAAGGTTGTGACGTGTTCTTTGTGATAATTTCATTTTCACTGAGTTTCGGGAACTTTGAATTTTTTCCCTTTGTCTGTCTATTGAAGCCATTCTAAGTGTCCTAAGTTGCCTCTGTGAGTTCTAAGTTGTTCTTAGCCTTCTTTGGATCCTTTTTGGATCAAATGATCTTCTGATTTAGCAATCATATTAGGACAGTCTTCAGTAGCGAGATTTTTATTCATGTAGTGAGAATATTAGGGTCTTCTTGGAAGAGGACAATCTCTCACAAGATTCCTTTGCTCATCGCAATTGTAGCAACGAACTAGTCCTCTTCCACCAGTTCGTCCACCTCTGTATCCTCCTCTACCTTTGCGACCTCCTCCAAACCCTTTAGTTCCTTCATTCACTCTGAATACATATCGTTATAATCTATCTGAAAGTTCATCCAAAGCCCAACATTGATTAGTAGTATGAGTAGGTGAACCACATAAATCACAATACACAATATTCAGAGAAGGTGTATAATTTTGTAGAATGGAGCAATGTCATGGAGAATGCGTGTGATTTCTATAGATATCATAATAATCATTAGTCTAGAATCCTTGATTATTCATAAAGGCATGATATTGAACATGCCCATGAAATGTTGTTGTAGCAGCAACCTATGCAACTCCTCTTGATAGCCCCCCTCGCAGAGGCACCATTGGATTACTAGAGGGCCATGATCCTCTCATTCTTGGACATTTGGTCACCATATGACCTTTTGTATAACAACATGTACACCATACTTGCGGTCGACCTGCCTTAGGAAGGTTCAACTCTTAGATCTTCTTAGTTAATGCTAAGATATGACCCTACAATTGTGTAATATTGGCATCTTCGGGTGGTCTCATAATTCTCAAACTCCCTGGATAGCATGCCATAGCTTCGATCTTCATGGCTTGCTCCAATGCTTCTCCTAGAGAGGTTATTCTTTGTTAAATCAAAGGGATGTAGGTCAAAGGTAGAAACCCTTGAATAAACCACTCCCTTTGATGATCCTCGTGAATAGGGTTCACTAATATCCCTATCGCATCTTTAAATATCTGATTGTATTCCCATGCAGACTCCCCATCTCTCTGCTTTATCGCTCGCAACTTAGAAAGGGCTTGTTGCTCTAACTGCGATAACCGGAATTATGAAATAAACCTATATCTTACTTGAACCAGAGTGAAGGCTTAACCTTGAATCCCTGGCTCAATAGTATTCATGTAACATTTGAGAGCTCGACCTCTCAAAGTTGTATGAAACTCAACCAATTTGTTCTCATGTAGAGACCCTCGAGACCTCCGGATGGATTTACATAGAAACCAATATTTATCAACATCCTCCTCTCCCTTTCCACAAAAATCAAGGTATCGGGTAAGGGATCCTACAGTTTATGTTCCCATAGTTGAACTTATAGATCTTACTAAAATAAACCCACGCGATCCTAGTTGTGATATAACGATAGAACTTGCCACACTTCCACTACTACTACTACCCAATAAACTTGCAGAATTCAAAGAACTAGGAATAACAAGAATTGTGGAAGGATTTATTGTAGAAATTACTAGATTTGTTGCGGTGTTGGGGGAATAAGTGATTCGAAGCTGGTACCTTTACCTCCAGAACAGAATTCTTCGATTTGGGGGGTCTTGTTCTCTTGCAGTGTTGTATTTACCTCCTTATGCAATCCATTTTCTTCTGGTGTTATAGTTTATGATTCTCCTGCAACTCGCTCTAAGGTCCATGCTGACTCTTCTTCTTCCTCAATGGTGGAATCTACCATTACTCCTTCATCTACCCTCTCTGAACACTCTTCTTCTTATCTTCTTCCTCCAAAATCTTCACCTCTCACACTAACTCTCTCTTTCAACCATTGACTAACCATTATTCCTTATCTCTGCAACTTCCACAACTCTTTTAGTTGTTCTTTATCACCACCATCTCTCACGATCTTCTTTCACAACTGATTGGTTTTCTTCGTTGTTGTCTTCATTTGGTTCTGCCACCATTTTTCCACAATGGCATCCCACCTCAGAGCTCACTCGTCTCTTTCATTCTTCGCTTGGCAGCCCCCATATCTCAAATAAAACCTCTCAGTGTCAACTCATGAACCCTCCCCCAAATCATGTTCCCCCGAGTGTAGGGGTTTAAGTTGCCATATCAATTGAAGGAACAAGCAACATTCCTTCTTCCACTAATAAAACCTTGATCCATAGAGAGATTTCCTGCAACAATCTTCCTCTGGCTCCTTCTCTGAATACATCTTATGCTTTTGAAAAGGCTTGATGATTCTTTGCAATGAACTCGATAATGTAACCCTCCAAGGTAGTATGCACCTAGAAGTCCACATCTCACGAGATTTGATGTTCTAATCGATGAAGAATTGTTAGACTCTCAACAGTCTAGTTATATCTCTTTTTTATTCAATGTTTGTATTATGGGGCTTCTTGCAGCCTATCTAACCACTTAAATAGCTCTTCAGGGAACTTAACCCAAAATATATCATATTGATCACTAGTTGGTTGTTAATAGAAAACAATATCCTTTACAACCCTAAAGATCTTGTGTCGCAACTCAGTCTCCTACCTTATGAACACATCACACTTCCTTTCCCACCATTTTTCAACCTCGGACTTGTAGAACTGATGAGGCATCCTCTAAGCACTCCCTTTAAAGCTTGGTCCTAGAAATGGAACCATTTGTTGGCGCAAAATCGAGACTAGGGTTCTCAACAGTTACAAACAAAAAGTATCATTGTAGTCTAGGAACGTTGGCATATTCAACCTTCCGCAAGGGAAGGAGGTCTCACCTGAAGCATACTTGAGACTAGTGTGATGAAGGGAGTCATAAAGAACGCAATACCAGATCTATTTCTACTTTACTCAGATCCATATATTAACCATTAAAGTTAAGTTGCGACAGTAATCAGATACTAACTAGATAAAAAGAATCAGTTTTGTAGCAGAAAGCACAGATCCATTCATAACAGAGACAAATAACTATAAAATAAATTTGCAGGGCCCCATATCACATCATTCTATTAGCAGTAGCAATAGAAAAACCATCATACAACATAGATCTGATAAATCATCCTTCAAACCCCGTAGATCTTCAATACATCATCTCACGTAGAAAGACCTAATCCCTTAAAACCCATTACATACTCAAAACCTGTTGCAAATGCAACAATAGTAATAACATGGACCATTACAATATTTAGTCATGACTATACTAACTATATCTCAACCAAGGAAAACAACAACAGTGATAATGCCAATAGCAACAACATCAATCTTCTCATTAACTCTTTTCCCATTACATTGCCCTTTTATTTATCTTTTCGCGTCTTTGATAAAGTCACTTGACTAAATCAAATCCGCTCTTCTCTACTTCATGAATTCCTTTATTTTTTGCCCGCGGTATTATCTTCCATCGTTTTTTAAACTTCCAGCTAGCACGCGATGCATTTGACTATTTCCTCTACTTTTAGACTTCCAGCTAGTGCACGATGTTTTACCAAAACTGAGGCTTTTTCAAAACGAAGGGCCCAACATGAAACATTCTCCTCCATATTTTTCTCAAGGAAAGCTTGTAATACTCTCATTGTGAGACAGATGATTGATCCTTACAAAAATTCACCCCCGTCGAATAATCCCATAGTTGCAAAGCCACGGAGATGCGGTGCTCATTTGACAACAATGAATCACATAGGTTTTGGATCCCCTCTTCCTGGAACTAGATACTCATGTGCATCCCATTTATATTAGCTTCAACTATTGTTGCAGATTCACACTTAGTTCATGTACACTTAATTTGATTGATAGTCCAGATGGCACATCCCTACAGTCTCAGAGTTGGAGAAAGGCAGTCGATCTTGGTCTAGAAGGAAATTCGACGCAAAGGTGGGATCGCTTTTTAGAAAAACTCAAGAAGGCACAAATAAGATTGAATAATTCCCCGAGTAAATTAATTTGGGATTTGAATGGAGAAAGAGGCAATTATACCCCTAGTCTTTGATACGCGGCTCCTCTTTTACCAGGACCAGGTGATGATAAACGGTGGTGGCAGAAGCTTTGGAAAGTTAAGGCCCCTCCCACTTGTAAGTTGTTTATGTGGCTCATATTGAACAATAAAGTTCTAACATGGGAAGTGTTCCATGAGACAATTAAAGTAGGTCCAAGTATTTGTTTACTTTGTGGTTGAAGTGAGGAAAACACTTCACATTTGTTTTTGTACTATAATTTTTCTCAAAAATTATGGGTTGAGGTTGGGGAGGTTTTGGAAATCTGAATCCATAGATACATGCATTAATGTTTATTTTACTTAGCAAGATCTAAATTTCTTCAAGGCAATCCCATTTTTGGTTTTGTCGGGAATATGGATAACCAGAAAGTTTATTTTGTTTGAAGAGAAGACCATGCCTACTTTTGAGGCATGTGCTAAAATTAATGATTTATTTGCATATTATAAATTTATTCCAAAGTTTAAACCACATAGAATTCTATCGGAGATACAAGTGGACAAGTCCTTAGTTTGGGGATATTTCGAGGAAGCTTATCAAGGCCCCGTTTATATTATATTGGTGTGAATGGTTTCATTTTATATATTTTAAAAACACACAAATTTGAGGTAAAATGTAATATAGGAAGAGAAACAAATAACCAAGGCGAATTCAAGGTCTTATACTACTTATTAAAATCTACAAGGGATTGATAAATTCCATGTCATGGGTGACTCGTCTATGATCATTAATTGGATGAAAGGAAGCCTCCAAGTTCAAAATAATTCTCTCTTTCCACTAACACAACAGTTAAAGGCAATATCTCATCACTTTCTTTGGATCAGTTATACTCATATTTATAAAGAGTCGCAACAAAATTGTAGATCATCTCTCAAAGGAAGGACTTCAACTACCTAAACTTTATGGTTCGTGGGAAGAAGTACAAGATGACCATACAATGGTTCAAGGCAATGGAACCATGCGTCTTTGACAAACGAGGGACGATCTGTGTGGTTGAAGGGAATTCAAGTCATTGATAACAGTCGAAGATCAAACAAAGGTGGAATATTTATGGCATGTCCCTCCATGTTTTACTCTGAGTATGTTGCATATACTGCACCTAAATGCATATTCGATTTACGCGTTTTCTTGTTTTAAGACAATAAACTGCAATTGAAGCTCTTTCATTTTTTACAAACATATCTTCTGAGATAAATATGTGAGTAGCAATGCACTCTTATTTTTCTATTTTTACATCATTTATAATGCAGGTTTGAGGTTTATAAATGAAAATAGAAGAAGAATTAGCCACTTGTCTCGTGGAAAGTTATAGATATTTTTAGAAGAACAAGTTAAGAATAGGTTTTTTGTTAAATCTTTTTAAAGATCGAATAAGAATTTTGATAAAAATTATAGTTTTTTTTGGATAAAAATTTTGATTTTAAACATTTTAATTTATTTTAAAATAATGTGTATCATTAACATTTTGAAAAAGTAATGATTAGTTAGGGTGATTGGAGGAATGATCAATTCCCACAAGTCTCGAGTATATTATTGTAATGGCCTCGAGAGTCTGTTATTGATGGCCTTTTTCCCTGAAGACTTTAGGACTTACCTTGGGTGCCATCCTAGATCAACCTTTTGCCCTAAAGACTTTAGAGTTTACCTTGGGTACCATCCTTCAATTAAGATAAGTAGAGATTAAATATTAAATAAGATATTTTTTTATTATAAGCATACTTTAACTCAATATCATGTATTATACAAAACAAAAATATACACACATATAACACTATAAAACAAAATCTTACCAACTATTTGAAGAAGTGGAATTTGAGGCAACCCATTGTTTTATATCAACCCACATTATTAATGAAA
>ML811755.1:81402-92967 GCA_009831015.1 Picea engelmannii
TAAAACCATTTACCACCTACCCCCCTCCGGGATACCACCTTTCCCCCAAAAAATCTGTTTTTTGCAACGTTTTTACCAGTCGTCTTCTGAGGTAGATTTAGGGAAAAAAAGAGCTCATTTTGAAAAACTGAAAGAGGTTTTTCTCCAAAACGGTCTGAAATTCAATAACCTCTCTCATATTTTTCATAATTTCCATGGTTTGGGATAATCGAGAGCATATTTGAGCCCTATTTTTCAGGATTTCGAATTTTCATGTTTGACACATCTTCTTCAAACCCAGATCTCGAACAGCTGGAGATGAATTTCAAAAAACCAAGAGAGGTTTTTTCTCAGAACAAGATAATATACAAAAACCTCCCCCATATTTTACACATATATCTCATATTGGGATAATCGAATACTTCCTTGGACCCTATGTTTTCAAAATTTCGAGAGGAAAATAAATCAAAAGAGACAGATGGCAGAGGGATCAAATTGACCAAGCAAAGAACAATTAGTAGCACAAAACACCTAGCAACAGAGGATCAACAAGAAATTAATCATCTCCAGATTCCACTGCCTGATTCTGTTAGAGGTGGCCACAGTTAGTGGCAAAAGACCAACAACACAGCAGAAGTGAAGACAAATCGTCAACAACCTCCAGTTAATCAAGCACCAGAAATTTGAGCAGATCTACATAATCCCTATATTTTTGTAATCTAAAATCTAATTAATTTAGGTTTTCCTAAATTTGATCATGCTCATTAATGATAGAGTTCATGGTAAATAATTTATAAATACTTCTGATTTCGAGGTATTATGGATTGGTCAGTTGAGACTTGTTCGCAGGATAGGATCCAGATTGTAGAGCAGTCCATAGAGACCATTCGATTAAGATATCCAATAATACAATGTGACCATTTCAGGATTCTTGTGACAAATTTCATTGGTGAAGTGTATTTTTCTATGTAATAGGGAAAGTCCCAAATGGTGCACTCTCCTAAACCTACACACATTCACTAGGAGGTCATATCCTCTATTTTTATTCAAGACCTCTCCAATATTGATAAGTCATTTGTATCCCATTAGCAATAAACAATATCATTTGTGGCTTTCCATCCTATGAACCAATGTGTGCTTCCATAATTCAATAGTTAATCCAAATGAAAATTGAGTTATCCTTTCTTAAAATACAACCATGCACATTACCTATAATCCAAAACTCCTTTTCCAATTTAATCAACATTCTCCTTTGGGTAGTGTTATCTCTTAATCTCTCCCTAGAAGGAAAAGTCCTAACCTTTTCAGAGAGAGCCTAATATTACTATCAAACAAGTAACTTATTGTCACTTAAGTCACTTGTTCCACTCTTCAGGCTAAGGTAAACCTAGCCTAGGGGGGAATCCCTAAATCAACCTAATTCAAAATCGTTGGATTTAAGGGTGAGAAGATTTAAACTAGGTTAATATTATTTAACTCACTCGAAATGGGTACAATTCTAAGGGACCTCAAGAAGCTCCTAAAACCAAACTCATAAGGAGCTCACACTACTAGTCCAAGATACCAAATTTTGGACATGTTAGAGTAGGAGTAGGAGCTAATTGTGGAGGTTCAAGGAAAAAAAGAAGTTTCCAAATGGTTTAGTGATTTCTGTGAGGGGTTGAGTGTTCTAGATATTGTGGAGTTTAAATTCCATTTAGAGTGATATGTCAATGCTTAATTTGTGTGCTTGCACATGTGTACCAAAGAAATATTGTGAATGAAAGAAAAATTGTTCACCACACAATGTGCTCAATTAAAATTAGAGTTCAACATTGCAACTTAGTGAACCACAAGTATGAGTAAGAGAATGTTAAATTATTAGTTCATCAAATGTGAGTGCATACCAAACACATTTATGCAAGTTTCTTATAACCCAACTCAAATTTAAGATTATTGTCTCAACAAATTGTTGTAAAGTATAAAAGAAGTACACATAACAACAATGTAATTGACCTTGTGGGAAATTATTGCTTAGGAACCAATATATATCATGAACTTCATCAAAATAAGAGTGCTTTGTTTAGGAAATTAGATCACAAAATCATTAATTCATAAGGAAACCATTGAAAAAATATATAACCATGTGATCGTTATTCATATAGATGTATAGTGAAGTGTTAGGCCAACTCAAGACGAAAATTAAACCGATGTAAAGAAAGTGTTCAAAATGGTGAGGATGATAAATTTATCCCAGTAGAAAAAATTTAAAACCTGTTGAGATCAATTCCCGCTTCCGAAATTTCCCTCCCCTTTAATATTTTCCCAATTTCTTAAGTCCATTTCTTTTCCCTCTCCTATACTTACCCAAATTCCACTTTTCCTTTCTTTCCCTTTTATTCTCCCTTTCTAGTTACTACTTAGTCATTTTTCCAAAACGACAAGTTCTCGGGTTGGTGGAATCATGAATCCTCATCTCCAAATCCACACTCTCACATATTGAGTCCGACTGACCGCCACATTATCCTATACATATCCATTTCTACAGTCACAGGTTCCTGGGTTGGCAACATCAAGCTTTCATATCCCATGTTCCATGATATATATTTTGCATCCAAAAGATTTGTGATCTAAATTTTGACCATTTACCCCCCCGAGCTCCTAAGTATCTCATCTCTCCTATAATAATTCCAATCGACCGCGTTACAACACTTAGCCATTTTTCGACCTTCTGCAGTCGCGGGTTTGCTGGTTCTCGGGTTGGTGGGTTCACAAAAATCCCAAATCCTATTTGCTCCCTGTTCATCCCCACCACCTTCGAGTTTTTCCCAATACGCATTTAGTATGGTTTAATGCTAATATCTCATCATGCAGGTCCCGTAAATATTTTCATTAATAGGCGAAGGGCTCGAGGAGATTTCTTATTAAACCACATTAAAGCATGATTTGCGGAAGATTATATTATATCACTCAAGCGCTCATTTCAAATATTATCTGGATCAAAAGAACGCTCCTGTCAACTTATGGAAGCAGCAACTCGACAAAAGTTATGTGGAGATACTTTGAACATTTTTGGACGAGAGAACCAGAACTTTTAGTGGTCTAGAGCGCACTCTTATTATTCATCCCCTTGTGCTCAGAAGGAAGTGATTTGGACGTCCAAAATTACTAGTGCAGGTTGTGTTTCAAAAAATTTTGACTGCAAGGAGTTGGTTTCCTGGTGCGCTGAGAATTATATACCAAACCAACGAATGATTCAACTCTAAGACCATTCTCTTGTCTCTCTTTCTCCTCAAGTGTTCCGTAAAATGGTGAGACTCCCAGAGCCAACGCTCACCTTCAAATGTGAAGATTGCAAAGACTTCTTGAAAAAACATGACAACAGCCTGGATCTCTTACCTCAATTCTTGGAGAATCTCATGGCCATCCCTGAAGATATTACCATATTGTAGTCAGCTTGTTCAAAACCCCATTTTGGGAAATTGCCTGGTTATTTACCAGAGTTACGGGTCAAGAAAATACTGTCAGCATTTCCCATATGATTCTTTACATCTTATATTTTACCATCAAGGAGCAGGCCATTTTCAGTTGGGGGAAGTTCATTTCTATTGAAATATCTTCCCAATTGTCTCAATATAAAAAGGATAAGAAATTATTTGTGTCTTCTTATTTGGTTTTTGTGATAACACATTATTGTTGATTTCCTAAATTGTCTATATGCAAGATGGTGAATTGTGAATTTGAACCTGTGACCTTTTGGTACCAAGATTTATGGAGGCACAAAGCTTCCCTATATTTTTTATGAAGTTTAAACGACTTTGTTTCAGTCCTTAAAGGATTTTTGTTTGGAAAAGGCACCCCAAGGATATCTGCTCAGGCTAGTAAATTTTTGGATAGAAAGGGGACTTTGGAGCAAATGGAAAACTACAATGTCATCCGGATTTTATGTTCTAAGGAAAATCCTTCCTTTCTTCCATGCCATATATCCGACAGAATATTTGTTATATAAGTTTCAAGGAAATATAACTTTTGGCTGCACTTTTTTCATGAAAAATGAAAAAAGCAATTCATACCTTTGCCTTGGAAAATTGGGGATTTTGTATTCAGATGTATGAACAAAATTGATGAATTCGCAAACCACTTCCACAACTTGAATCTCAAGTACGATGAAAACATTAGAGGGTTTGACCCTAACGGAATCTTTGTGGAACATATGTTAATAGTGGGTTTTAGCAATTCATTTATCCACATTTTTCTAGGAGAAGAAGAAGATAATAACCTGGGCAATACTACCCACACTATTGGTGACTTAGAGACAGTACTCAATACCAATGAATTTTACAAACAAAGAGGAAAGGGTCTCAGCGAGAAGAGTGCCCAGTCCCCAACTTTTACTCCCAAGACTACAACACCTCGAAGCAGTGCTCCAGCGGCCCACCCATCTAAAAAAGTAATCAACAATAGTTCAGGTGGAGTAGGAGATAAGAACCCCCCTCCAGGGAAAATTGAAAGCTCACATAAACTTCCTCTAAGGAAGAAGAGGAAGAATATTGTACAAGAGGAAGAAGAGCATCGTGTCGAAAGTGACATCAATAGCTTCTCCCTCGAGGATATGGAGCTCAAAGCTGACATTGATCAGTCAGGAAGCACGGCCCACCAGAATTATTCGTTGGAAATTGTTGAGAATGAGGTGTTTGATGAAGAAGAATCATTTGTATTTTAGAGCACTGTCTTTGACAGCGAATCTAAAAAATTAATTATTTAGAAGAGTGATGTGAAGAATAAAAAGGGGAGATCGCGTTCAGAGGTTAACCTAAGAAATATGCGGCCTTCCCAGGTTTCCAAAATCCATAGATCCAACGGTGATGCATTGGACGACTCCATTGACAGTCTCGAAGCAAAAAATGCAAAGTTAAAGGAAAGTATTAAGGAACTAGAAGAGACTTTGATGCCTCTTCCACTCCTTGTCACCCCTTTGGCAATTGTCAGACCCACCACGCCCGCAACCAAAATAAAAGGATCCTCAAGCTTACTCACATCAACCATGAGCTATGTGGAGAATAATATCAAGAAAAAAGTGGCACTGATTAGAGAAGCTTGGGAAATTTCAAAGAGCATAATTTATTTTGGCTTGAGGGCACATGCGTTCCTTGAATATCTACAAGCCGACCTAGAAAACGAAGAAGGTTTCTACCTTGATGTCGTGGTACCCTTTGGTATTAAAGTCACCAACATGTTAGAGCTAAAGAGAAGAGAGGAGGACCTTCCCTCTCCAATTCGGGTCAAGAAGTTGAAAGTCTGCTAGAAAGAGAAAATAAAGAACTTGAACAACATCGTTTAGGCATGCAACCAAACCATAATAAGGAGAGAAGAGTTATTCAAAAGGCTCACAGAGGTGGACCTAGACGGAAGCACTAACGAAGTCCAAGTTCCCAAGTTGATCCTCAACTCGTTGTTCCTAACAAAACAACAATTTGATGAGCAGGTTGAGATTTTTAAAGGATTGTCAATTGGAAATTTCTATGGCATAATTGTATATGATGAGAACGCCATAAGTAATTGGCTAGCGGTCGTAAAAAATTAGGATATTGAAGAAGTACTATGTGGCATTTCCATTGATCTCCAAGACTTGGAGGGTGAGTTATTTAATATAAAAATACGGCATGAAATCAACGTGGCACCTATGAAAGGTTACATCGATGAACGGTTCAAGAAGACTATCAATAAACTAACAAATGAAGGACAAGAAGTAGTTGAGATGGTTCATATAATTGTTGGTGAAAATGATAAAAGGACATCAGCAAAAAAATGACCACACGAGCGACCATCATAGAAAGTTTACGCTGATCACATCCTTCTTTTCTTTATCAAGTCCTTCATCCAGTTATTCCACCTCTTTCACTAGAAAGGTCTAACCGAAAATTGATAACTCATTTTTTCTTATTACCAAGTCTTGTTGATCATTCTACCACCCACCGTATTCTTTCTAAAACATTATTTCTTGTATTTATTTTCTTTATGCTCCGCGGAGCCCTGATCCCAATATTTAAGAAAAACACATTTACAACTTCAAGGATATGTAACAAACTATATATTTTTTGAAATTTCAAGAAAGCTATTTTGGGAACAATCTCGATTGTGCTTTGTAAACCTGTTTTCAGAATACAAAGTATTTGAGGTTCATCTATCATTATCTTTATTTGAGTTTCCCATGTATCCACTCTGCTAAAGTTCTCTTATGCATGTAGATCATCTTCTTTTTATTTTATGTGATCAGAAATCTTTATCTTAAACTATGATGGATGTGAGGAAATGTTGTTTATTTGCTTTAAATGTGTGAAGCGTGTGATTCTTGGTCCTTTCTCGGGAACTTTTCTTTAAAAGAAAACAAAAATATTTTTCCTTTTATTTTATTGTGATATTTTTGTTGCTTTGAATTACTACAACGTACTTTTGTCAAGTACCACATTTTGAATATTTAAAAATCTCAAGAAAATCTAAAGAGGAGTACCACCTCAATAAAAACGCAAGGGGGTTTACATCCTCGTGAGGTTGTCGTTTCGGTCCTAAAAAATTCAAGCGTCAAGATTTTTGGTGACCATACTAGGGAATGAACTGAAATTTGGAACCTGGTCTAGCATTTGTAAAAGAATATATGACTTTTCCCCAATTTGATCAGCCCCACCTGCAAATTGGATTGAACAACCAATGAAGCATTTTACACCAGTTATACAACTTGGTAATATCAACGGTCGAGAATCGTGAATATTTAGAAAGGTCATGGAAAACCTTGGTCCAAGAAGAAGAAAGAGAAATCCTCTGGAGACAAAGGAGAGAGGAATGACAAGACCGAAGAAATCAAAGTCTAGCTAGAGCAGCACAAGAACAAGGTCGGAATTGAAGTTGGACGAATACAAGGGACCCATTACCAGAAGTAAAAGAAAGAAACTCTTTACTATTAGAAGTGAAAATATTATTCCTGTAATCTCTCCAGACATGATAGCAAGAGATGAACAACCTCGAGATGAGCATCATGAGGAGAGACAAGGAGGTGGAAGAGATACTGCAAGAAATCAAAGAAAACCCATGATTTGAAAATCGAAGGAGGGTAAGAGATTCCCCTCTAAATCTTATAAGTGAGCAACATGAGCTCATTGTTCTCCCTAAAGGCACATTAAAGGAATTTTATGGAGATGGAGCAATTGACGCAAAGAGGCATCTGAACGTATTTCTTGATGTTTGTGATTTTCACTGTGTTGAGTATGACGATGTCATGGTAAGGTTGTTTCTTCAAACCTTATTAGGAAGATACTATGAGTGGTATACAACATTGCCCAGTATATCAACTCTCTCATTTAATGACCTTGAAGTTATGTTCCTCACCATGTTTTCCCCTCCAATTTCTTACCATACCCTTCTCACCAATTTCACCCAGATTGGTTTGAGGAAGAATGAAAGGATACGAGATTTTAATCTCAAGTTCAATTAAACCTTGAGTAGAATTCTAGAAGATAAAAGACCAAATGACCCAGTCATTCTCGGTTGTTATAATAATGACAAGATAATAAGACCAGGATTATATTGGCCATCAATTTTCAGAGACTCGTATGCCACAATAAGGAAGTGTTTGTCATGCCAGCAATTTTCAGGAAAAATGAAGAAATATACGATGCCCTTGCAGCCCATAATTGTAGAACAATCATTCTCCCAATGGGGACTTGATGTTGTTGGGCCAATTAATCTGAAGTCTGGGGCATATGTACATTCTCATGGTGACAGATTACTTCACGAAATGGCCAGAAGCGGTAGAATTAAAGAAGGTTGATGACGAAGAGATAATTAAATTCCTCAAAGACAATATCATGTCGAGATTTGGTGTCCTAGATAAATTTATCACAGACAATGGTTCAATTTTCATCAGGTCGAAGTTTACGGAGTTTTGTGGACAATATGGAATCATCATGGGTCAATCATAGAATTATCATCCACAAGGTAATGGCCTTGTTGAATCTACAAACAAAACACTTGTTCGGATACTAAAGAAAACCATTGACAGCAACCAAAGGAATTGGCATCTGAAGCTGACAGATGCACTATGGGCAAGCAGAACAACTCTGAAGGATAGCACCGAGATGTCTCCAAATCTATTGGTTTATGGGAAGGAAGAAATTTTTCGATTAGTCTCAAGCTCAATGCATTGATCTCTGTGGTTAATACGGAAGATACAAAAGACAGTTCACCCATCCAGAGGAGAATCAATCAGTTGTTGAAGTTGGAAGAAGAACGAAGAAAATCCTTGAATCAAAATTCTCAGAGGCAACAGAGTGTCAAAAGGTATTTTGATCAGAGCACAACTATAAAGAATTTCTAGAAGGGAGAGTTGGTGCTACTTTGGAACAAGGCCAAGGAGAAACCATCCATGCATACAAAGTTCGAAACACTATGGATCGGACCATACATCGTCGAGAAGATATTGGGTTTTAACTCCTATATGATCCAAGACATGAAGGGTAAAATATTAATGTTGCCTATCAACAGTGAACATTTGAAAGGTTTCTTCTCCTAAGACTTTCTCATTCTCATTGTATATAATTTTATTTTTTCAATTTGTATATTCTTACTATGACTCCATAGCCCAATGGGCAGAAGCACCTGATCATGAGAGATTCTGGATTCTTGATAACCCACAGGGGGTTATCATCCCACAGTTGGAGCCTGTTGTTGAGATCAATTCTCGCTTTCGAAATTTCCCTCCCCTTTTCTATTTTCCCAATTTCTTTAGTCCATTTATTTTCCCTCTTCTATACTTACCCAAATTCCCCTTTTCCTTTTTTTCCCTTCTATTCTCCCTTTCTAGTTACTACTTAGACGTTTTTCCAAAACGACGGGTTCCCAGTTTGGCGGACTCGTGAATCCTCATCTCCAAATCCACACTCTCACATATTGAGTCCGACCGATCACCACATTATCCTATACTTAGTCGTTTCTGCAGTCACAGGTTCCCGGGTTGGCGGGGTCAAGCTTTCATATCCCATGTTTCATGATATAAATTTTGCATCCAAAAGATCCACGATCTACATTTTGACCATTGGACCCCCCCCACAAGCTCATAAGCATCTCATCTCTCCTATATTAAATCCGACCAACCGTGTTACAACACTTAGCCATTTTTCGACCTTCTGCAGTCACGAGTTGGCAGGTTCACAAAAATCCCAAATTTTATTTGCTCCTCATCCGTCCCCACCACCTTCGCGCTTTTCCCAATACGTATTTAGTATGGTTTAATGCTAATATCTCATCATGAAGGTCCCATAAATATTTTTATTAATAGGCGAAGGGATAAAAGAGATTTCTTAATAAACCACATTAAAGCATGATTTGCAGAAGATTATATTATATCTCTCAAGCGCTCATTTCAAATATTATCTAGATCAAAAGAATGCTCTCGTCAACTTATGGCAGCAACAGCATGACAATAGTTCTGCGGAGATACTTTGAACATTTTTTGATGAGAAGACCAGAACTTTCAGTGGTATATAGCGTACTATTATTATTCATCCCCTTTTGCTAAGAAGGAAGTAATTTGGACATCTGAAATTGCTCGTGTAGGATGTGTTCCTGAATTTTTTGACTGCAAGGAGTTGGTTGCCTAGTGTGCTGAGAAGTATATACCAAACCAGTGGATGATTCAACTCCAAGACCATTCTCTCGTCTCTCTTTCACCTCAAGTGTTCTGTAAAATGTTGAGACTCCTAGAGCCAACGCTCACCTTCAAAGGTGAAGATTGCAGATACTTCTTGAAAAAACATGACAACGACCTTGATATCTTACCTAAATTCTTGGAGAATCCCGTGGCCATCCTTGAAGATATTACCAGATTGCAAATCTTGTTCAAAAACCCATTTCATAAAATTGTCTGGTTATTTACCAAAGTTACAGGCCAAGAAAATACTGCCAGCATTTCCCGTATGATTATTTACATCTTATATTTTACTGTCAAGGAGCGGGCCATTTTCGATTAGGGGAAGTTGATTTCCATTGAAATCTCTTCCCAATTGTGTTAGTATTAAAAGGATAAGAAATTCTTTATGTCTTCTTATTTGGTTTTTGCGATAGCGAATTGATGTCGATTTCCTAAATTGTCTATATGCAAGAAGGTGAATTGTGAATTTGACCACGTGACCTTTTGGTACCAAGACTTATGGAGGCACAAAGCTTCCCTGCATTTTTATGAAGTTTCAACGACTTTGTTTCAGTCCTTAAAGGATTGTTGTTTGGAAAAGACAACCCAAGGATATCCGCTCAGGCTAGTAAATTTATGGATAGAAAGAGGACTTTGGAGCAAATGGAAAACTACAATGTCATCGGGATTTTTTATTCTAAGGAAAATCCTTCCTTTCTTCCATGCCATATATCCGACAAAATGTTTGTTACAGAAGTTGCAAGGAAATATAACTTTTGGCTGCACTTTTTTCATGAAAAACAAAAAAAGAAATTCATATCGTTGCCTTGGAAAACTGGGGATTTTGTATTTAGAAGTATGAACAAAATTGATGAATTCGCAAAGCACTTCCACAACTTGAATCTCAAGTACGTTGAAAATATTACAGGGTTTGACCCTAATGGAATCTTTGTGGAACATATGTTAACAATGGGTTTTAGCAATTCATTTATCCACATTGTTCTAGGAGAAGAAGAAGATGATAACCTGGGCAATCTTGCCCATGCTGCTGGTGACTTAGAAATAGTACTCAGTACAAATGAATTTTACAAACAAAGAGGAAAAACAACATTACCAACTTAACAAGGATTGTGACCTCAAAACGAGAACTCTAGCCCAAAAAACTCATATTTTTGCATTAAAAACAAGAAAATCAACCCCAAATCAAAAAGTGGTGCCACTGCTAGCACCATTTTTTCAAACGGGGTCAAAATTACAACATTTTTCAAGCATGACCTTCAAAACTCATACAATAGCTTAGAAAAACCTTAAAATTAACACCTAAATAAAAAAAGTGAAGATAACTAAAGCAAAAAGTTTTTTCTAAACATTAAAATTAGTAGTAGTCTAAACGTTCTACTTTTTGGGGGTTTTCTGACCACTTTTTCCATTTGATTTTGCCCGAAATCCGGTGATGAATGGTTGGATTTGTAGATTTGAGTGGCTAAGTTTGTATAATCTGAGTGCCCCATGGGTTTTTCGGTACGTTGAATCCATTTATGCATTCAGAAAGGCAATTTAAACAACAGAAAATAGAGATTTTGTCCAAATTTACATCGTCGGATTCCAACCAATTCCTACTAGAAAACCCAAAAGGTAGAACGTTTAGCCAACGCCTTAAAATTATGGCTCATTTCAACCTAATTGAAATCGTGGTTTTGACAATAGATCCCTATGCAAAAAAAAAAAAAACCCAAAATTGGATACAAAATGGTCACTTAAAAATTTATTTACTAACATTTTTTTTC
The DNA here is from genome assembly GCA_009831015.1 of Picea engelmannii. Taxonomy (NCBI): domain Eukaryota; kingdom Viridiplantae; phylum Streptophyta; class Pinopsida; order Pinales; family Pinaceae; genus Picea; species Picea engelmannii. The sequence continues at coordinate 92,830 of ML811755.1, forward strand.
TTCCTAAATTTACATTGAAAAATAAATAAATAGAAAGGACAAAATCTTCGCATCTTTTTTTTAAATGAAGCAAAAAAACACATTAAAAAAATATATTCAAAACCCAAATTATATAAAATAAAATAAAAAAACATTAAA
>ML811756.1:0-15373 GCA_009831015.1 Picea engelmannii
TCTTAACAGTCTCTTCAGAAATAAGGTTTGCTTGTGATCCAGAATCAAATAACGTATCTATCTTAGTATGTTTTGAAACAACCCTTATACGAAAAAGTTCAATTCTCGTTTTCTCTTGTTGAGTTACATTGACATTAGCATTACTTGAAGAGCTAGTACTTGCAACAGAACTATTACCTTGGTAACCCATGGCTGTGATCTTCGTCTCATCACCCGAATCTGAACCTAAATCTTGTTGAACAGTCACAACAGTCTTTGACTTCCCTTTGTTGTTGTTGCCAAAATTTTTGGGTCTTCTTTTAGGATGAAGCTTCCAACAATGGTCTTCATCATGGCCATCCTTTGAACAATGTTTACATGTGAACTTTTCTCCCTCTTTCTTCACAACAACATTCTTCCTACCATTGCCTTTGAACCTCTTCTTTCCCTTTTCTCCATGGCTGAATGTCTTCTTGTTACCCTCATGAGTATCGTTCCTTCCCCTTGCTTCCAAATGAGTAGCCTATACACAAACTTCATCTATATTTGAAGGATTAAACATGAGTATAGTATGCCTCAAATAATTATGCAAAGCACCAATATATTTGAGCAATGTTTCCTGTGAAGACAAATCAACTCCCAAAACAAAAGCTCTTCTCCTAAATTCCTGAGTAAAACTTTGTACATTCTGTCCTTTAGCTTGTCTAAAATTATGCCATTCCATAGTTTCCTTTTGTTTATATGCCAATGGATAAAATTGTTTTTTAATTGCTATAATGAATTCATTCCAAGAAAGCAAAATTTTTCCATGCTTTTTCATTTCCTCCTGAGTCTTAGATTCCCACCAAATAAGTGTTGAACCATCTAATCTTAATGAAGCAAGCTGAATTTTGGTTTCATCATCTTGAATCTTTTGTATTCTACAATATACTTCAATTTGACGTATCCAATTATCTAACTTTTCAACATTAACTTCTCCATTGTATATTGGCAATTCAAATTTTATATCAAGCTTTAATGAAGGAATTTGCGAAGGAGTTTTACCATGCCCCTTTGGAGAATTCGAAAGATGTTTCGAACTGGTAGAAGAAGAAGAAGAAGAATATGATGATGATGGAGGAGAGGGTGGTGGAGAAGCACCATTCCCTCTATTTCCGTCTCGAGGTTTGTCACCACTGCCTCCCTTATGCATTGAAGGGTTAGAGCCTTCACCCTGCGACAATATGTTCCTTTCCATCAAGATCTTCATCATCTCTCTCAGCTCCATGACAGCCTCTTTGAGATCTTCATCTTCAACAGGAACACATTCATGACTTTCTGCATGAGCCATGCTTGGTGCATGTCTCTCTGAAACTTGCGGTGAATGAATATGATTCCTCCTTGTCGGATGAGAACTTGGCTCCACAAGTTGACCTTATCCTCTTGTGAGTTTAAACCTTGTGAGCATTAGAAACAAAACTTGCAAACAATCAAGTCTTCAAAACCAATGCTCTGATACCAACTTGATCTAAAATGAAGAAGATTTGAAAAACTTGAAAATTATTGCAAGTGAATGTTATGTGTTTTAAAGCAAATGGATCAGTTTGCAACAGATAGATTAAAGGATTACTTATGCAAATTACACATAGATAGCAGCATAATCAATGAACATAAACACATAAGCACAATAATTGATAAAGGAGTTCACCGCTCTCTTGGGCTACATCTCCTGGTCCAGCTTCCAATGGATCATTATTATTAATTGCTCAAAAAGTGCTCAAAAACATGTCTTACAATGCTCAAACTGACAAACCAACTGCTCCAATGGCTTCAGAGCGTCCAAAACCCCCTGTCTGGGCTCTTTCGGCACCTCAATCGATCGAAAAATGAAGAAGTTAGGCCTCCTGGAAGTCTCCCTCTTCAAGTTTGTTGTCTCTGCATCTACAAAATGCACCCTTTGTTGTTTGAACCTGGCTCACACGCAATATATGGCGTAGAAACCCAGCACCGGGCGCAACCGCGCCAACGGTGCAAACCGTAGGACAGTTAAGGGAACGCCAGCCCCTAACCGCCTAGGCACCTGGGCATATGGGTCATACGACCACTCGTTTGGCAAAAAGGGGCCAACGGTCAAAACCGTGCCAACTGTTCAAAATTCCCGCGTGCAAACTTCCCTATAGCATAAGGGTCATATGCAATAGATATGTGACCGCGGGTTGGGCCCGTTGCAATGCAACTCACGTATACATATATAAACATTGGTTATATATTATATAACCAACCCTATGCCATATATATTATACCACGGTTATATGTAATACAATGAAACCACGGGTCGGGGCTAGGCCCCGGCCCGACCCCCGCGCCAATGTACAATAGTTCAAACATAAATATTTTAAAACTCATATATATATCAAGTGACACGGTGTGATATGTTGGTTGGTCAGACTTTGCAAAGGCATTGTGCGGTGGGGAGGTCCGGGGGTTGAACCCCACATACTCCATTAGTTTTACATAGCAATAATGAGCCAATAAAGGGGTACCACGTGGCAGCCCATGATTGGGACACGTGGCACCTTACCATAATCCAATGAAATTCCACATGTCACCATCTAATTCGACAACTTCCAACCAATAAAAACTTGCCACGTCACTCCTGCCACATCATCGTACAGTCTGTACGGCCCTGCCTGTTTGACTTGACGAACAGATCGTTATATATCTTGCTCCCGACGTCCGTTTTAGACGAAATGAGTTGTGTTGGGTTCGCAATGACGAGGCCTACGCTCTCGTCCGGTTTGAAGCGATTCCGAGCACTTTGAATTTTTGAGCAAAATTTGATCCCCTGATCAAGGACTAAACCAAAGTTCATTTATTATTGGAGCAACGGATTGAAACTTATATCCCAATGTTATTATTTTTCTTCCAGAGAGATAATTCTACAACAACTATAAATCATAATATCAATGGGGGTGAATTATTCATCCACAACAAAGGCCATAATCTTGTTTCTTTTGTAGAGTCTATTTGTGGCATATGAGAAGAAGGAGCAAGAATTTTTCATTTATAACACATTAATAAACTATTGGATCATTGCTTTTATCTCTCTCTCTCTCTCTCTCTCTCTCTCTCTCTCTCTCTCTCTATATATATATATATATATATATATATACACACACAAAAGCAATGATCCAATAGTTTATTAACGTGTTATAGATGAAAAATTCTTGCTCCTTCTTCTCATATGCCACAAATAGCCTCTACAAAAGAAAGAAGATTATGGCCTTTGTTGTGGATGAATAATATATATATATATATGTGTGTGTGTGTGTGTGTGTGTGTGTGTGTGTGTGTGTGTGGGTTGTCATCTATAAGTTAGTTGCCATAGAAGAGGAAGTCACTGCCCCATATTCATTTTGTTTCTGTATATATCAAATTGAGAGTAGCCCACGAATTGGTCAAGCATTGGCTTGCTTTTTGGGTTCGATATCAATCATAATTCTTGTATTCATTCAGATTTGGTATATACAAAGTGTGGCCTCAATAAGTCAAAGATATCAAAATTATATTTCTCATCAAACGAAGAGGATAACCTACAACAATGATAAACAAAGTTCTTTAATTATTATTGTCTAGTTTATGAGCATTATATTGTGTATAACAGTCATCAATAATAAATAAAATGTCATATGCTTGGATTTATATGATATGTTATAAAAGTAATGTGAATAATGCATAGGTTAGACAGATTGTTATTTAAAGTGTTACATGTAAGCATTGTTTTCATTATCAAAACCTATAAATTGGGAAAAAATCCTACAACAAACATAAGCCAGAATACTATAGTGGTATCATAGCATGATCTTGGCCAGCTATGGGGACTTTGACAAGATTGTGAATGCATGAATAGTTAAATGAATATAGAGGACTTCCAAAACATCACCTATAAACGCCAAAGGTACAAAAACATGGATCCAGGGTCAGAAGAGGAAGAAGTTGAGATGAGACTTGAATAAGATAAGGGTAAATAAGCTACAGGAGATGATGAAAATAAAACCTTTAACAGTCTCATCAATGCTTTGAATGATTTTTCCAAAGGCCAAAAGGAAATGTTGGCAGCCATAAACAGGTTAGTAGATAAACCAGGTGAAATCCAGAACAATTTGAGTAATAATGGCGAAGGGGGATAAACCAACAATGTCGTCTACCCTACGACATCAAGCCTTTCAAAGATGAGGTATTGTGTGATATTTCTCCCCTTGAATTTTTTGATGCTCTTTTAGGACAACCATATTTTTGGAAGCGTCATGTTGTGTATGAGTCTAGACCTCACAATGTTATTATTACTTTGGGTAGAAAATTGTACAGGATACTAGAGGTAGCACCGCCTACTGCTATTTCTTTAATCTCTCCTAAGTAAATGCAGTAAGGTCATTTCACAGATCGGGAAGTTCGTCTTCTTTGTGATCCTTTCTCATAGTAAGCAGAAGGTCACCACCACATCCATGGCCTCTACATAGAGCCTCTATTTGTAGCAGAAGCAAGTGGACGGGATAGTGGAAGAATATAGAGACATCTTCTCCTCACCAACCGAGGTATAGACACACTGCCAAGTCAAGCATCTAATTGATATGACCCTCGATGCACCTCTACCTAATGGACCAGTATATCGTTTCTCGCTGATGGAAAATGACGAAACCAGGCGTCAGATTCAAGAGCTTTTTCAAAAGGGGAAGATCAGACCCAACTCCTCCCCTTGTAGAAGCCCAATTGTACTGGTGAAAAAGAAGGTCAGGACTTGGCAACTCTGGATTGATTACAGAGCCTTAAATAAAATCACAGTTAGGAACTGGTACCCAATTCCCAGGATTGATGATCTTCTTGACCAACTCAAGTGGGAAAATTTCTTTAGGAAGATTGACCTAAAGTTTAGCTACCATCAAGTTCCCATCGAACCCACTAATGTATGGAAGTGTAAAAGACACAAGGGTTTCGTAATGAACAACTCACTCTCAATTCATAATAAGATATATATAATAATAATTGATTGTAAAAATGATGATGATATTACAAGGATAGGGCATGTCTATGTATATTCCCTTTATGGTTTTATGAAGAGTCGTGACTTTTAGTCATGACCTTTTATTACATTAATGTTTAATTTTACTTTTATTTATTATTTTAATGTCTATTTATTATATTATTTATTTATTGTGACATTCCTCTTCCCTTGAATTTTTCTTTGTCCTCAAAGAAATGATAAGGAAGGATGTAACTGGAGAAAGTGATTTTATTCAAATGCAACATCTTCTTCCAGTAGATTTTTCCATTTAATCAGATATTTCTTGATTACTTGAGAACGTAATCTCTTTTCCCGGGTGGCGATAATGGCTTCGATCTCTAAAATGATTCTTCCTTCCTCATCCAACATATGAAGTATAGTTTGTGCCTTTTTTTGTTGACCCAATACTCTCTTTAGACATGATACATGAAATACGTTGTGAATACAACTTTTATCTGGTAAATCCAGCTGGTAAGCTACATGACTGATTTTTCTATTTATTTGATATTGTTCATAAAATTTTGGAGCCAATTTATTCTTCCCATGTTGTTTAAGGGATAATTGTTTGTAAGGTTGAAGTCTCACAAATACCCAATCTCCTACTTCAAACTCCCTTTCTGTTTGGTTTTGGTCCGCCTGTTGCTTCATTCAGTTCCTTGCAAGTGTTAAGTTTTCTTTGAGTAATTGGAGGATTTTATGATTTTTGTCTAAATGGTATTTTATTGATGAAAATTTAATGTGGTTGGTGGTCAACTCCTTCCATGATGGAGGTTCATAACCATAAATATCTTGGAAAGATGTCATTTTAGTTGATGTGTGATAAGTGGAATTATACCACCACTTAGAAAGGTGCAACCATTGAAACCATTTATTTAGTTTGGCAGAGATAAAACAACGAAGATAGGTTTATAAACATTTATTGACGACTTATGTTTGACCATCTATTTGAGGGTGGTAATTTGAGCTCATATTGAGAGAAGTTCCAATCTGTTTTCAAAATTCTCTCCAAAAATTCCCTTTAAATTTGGCATCTCTATCGCTGACGACAACCTTAGGGAACCCATGTACTTTGTAAATACTTTTATAGAATATTGAACATCTGTTTGTTTTGTTGAATCTATTTTCCTACTCCAATAAAGTGTGTATACTTAGTTAGTCTGTCTACTACTACTAATATTTTATCTTTTCCATCGGATATGGGTAGTCCTTCAATGAAATCCATTGAAATTTCTTCCCAATTTTGGTTGGGAATGTGTAACGGGTGGAGTAACCCAGGGCTCGACACAACTTCATTCTTGTTCCTTTGACATAGATCACATTTTTCTACATGTTTTTGAATATATGCACTCATCCCTTTCCAAAAAAATGATGTTCATGCATTATAATATGTTTTGAAAAATACTACATGACCTGGAGCTGGGCAATCGTGAGATTCTTGAAGAACCTTGGATTTAAATCTTGAGATGGTATTTAAGTAGATTCTCCCTTTATACCATAAGATGTCGGTTTTCCATTCGAACTTAGGATATTGATTTAAATTGTTGATTATAGAGAAAGTCTTCGGGTTTTTTTCATACTCAGTTTGGATTTCATCCAACCATTCTGGGATGGCTATTGATATTGCAAAAACTTGTGTTTCTTCATCTTTTTGTGATAGGGCATCAACCACGATGTTGTATTTTCATATTTTATGTATAATTTCCATATCAAACGTGGAAATTTTCTCTATCTACTTTTTTTGTTCGGTTGACAATGTTTCTTGTTGTAACAAGTACTGGAGACTGTTGTGATTTATGTGTATCAAGAACTTACTTTCCAATAGATATTGGCATCATTTTTTTAATGCATGCATACTTGAAATCATTTCCTTGTTTTATGTGGATTTTAAGCATTCTGTTTGATTTAATTTCCCGCTCTCAAAAGCTATTGGGTGCCCATCTTGCATCAATATTTCTCCAATTCCAAAACCTGACACGTCACACTTGATGATGAAAGGTTTGGAGAATTCAGGTGTTGCTAATACCAGGGTTGTGGACATAATGTTTTTTAAGTTTTCAAAACATTTTTGTGCTTCCACATTCCATTGGAAGGAGTTTTTATTAAGGATATTTGTTAGAGGGGTGGTTAAATGAGCATAATTCTTGATGAATCTTCGATAGTATCCTGCCAATCCTAGAAATCCTCTTAACTTGGATATATTTTTGGGTTTAGGCCATTATGTGATTTCCCTTATTTTCTTGGGGTCTACCTTGACTCTGTTTTTGGATATGATGTGACCAAGGTACTCTACTTCCTCCTTACCAAATGTACATTTTTGCGTAGAATTGATTTTCCTCCAAAAGAGATAACACTTGTCCCAAATGTTTCATATGCTCCTCCCATGTTTTACTATACACTAAGATATCATCGAACAAGACTAAGACATGTTTCCATAAGTATGGGTGAAATAATTCATTCATTGTCGCTTGGAAAGTGGAGGGGGAATTAGTTATCCCAAAAGGAATGACCTTGAATTTGTAGTGTCTTTCGTGTGTCTGGAAGGTAGTCTTGGCTACATCTTCTAGTATGACTCTAATTTGATAGTACCTAGATCTTAAATCAACTTTTGAAAAATATCTTGTTCCGTGAAGTTTATCCAACATTTCATCAATAAACGGGATTGGAAATTTATTTTTAATTGTTATTTTGTTTATCCCTTGGTAATTTATGCATAATATGAAAGATCCATCTTTCTTTCGAACTAACAATATTGGAGCTGCATATGGACTTCTTCTTTTCGTGATGACACCACATTTTAATATGTCTTGGACTGATGTTTTTATATATGTTTTGTGGTGATGGGGGTATCTGTACGGGCTAACCTTGTTTGGCTTGATCTTAGTTTAACTTCAATTATATGTTTGATTCTTCTTTGAGGTGGTAACTCCATGGGAAGGTCTTGAAATACCTTCTTATGTTTTTGAATTAGATCTTGAATGTATGATGTTCTAGATTCATCTTGTTTTGATTCTTGTATTTCTATGTTGTGGCATTGGATGAAGTATGTGGTTGCTCCTTTTCAGATCATTTTTTCCATTTGTTGTGATGACACAACCTGTGTTTGTGGAGGTTGAAAACCATCTAATTTATAACTTTTCCCTTGCCACTTGAATTGGATGAAATGTTCCCGGTGATTGACTGAGTATGTGCCCAAGGTTTGTAACCATTAGACTCCTAAAACCACATCTACTCCTCCCAGAGGGATGGTGTAGAGTTCCGATTTCAAATTGAAATCTTGGATTTGTAGTTTCACCTTATGACATTTTTCGACATTTCCAATTTTTTTTTTCCTCTGCAACCATTACTTTAATACCTGGAACTAGATATACAAATAATTTGAGTTTCCTTGCAATCTTGATATCGGGGAAATTGTGGGTACTTCTAGTGTCGATTAGTACGGTGACATTATCATTTTTGATACGTCCTTTTAATTTGAGAGTTTGTGGTTGGGTAATGCCTGTGATGGCTGCAAGTGATATTCTTGGTGTGCTGCCTTCTATGAGTTATGACGTGTCATTTTGGAAATTTTCCATTTCTTCATTTATTGATTCTGCTGAGTCTGATTTGTCGTCTTTTTCTACTTCACAAGTGTACAATTTTTTTGAGTTATCCTCGATCTGGCACCTATGTCTTGGGTCCCATTTCTCTCCACATCATTTACCTTTTCCTTCTTTTATTATTTGGGAATATAAACTTCTCTTCTATATAAAATTAGATTGGGTGGTATGTATTTGTCATTTCCCGTGGTCTGGGGTACACTCCTTCTTCAATAAACCTTGTTGAATCTTGATTAGCCTTCTAGTTTTTCTTCCGTGACTTTTTCCTTGCGTATTGCTATTTCTACTGTAGTAACCTCATGTAATATTAGCTCGTCTTGGATATGTGGTTTGAGACCACCTATATAATACTGCATTAATTTATCATCAGATAGTCCAAATATTGGGGTGTCGAGAGCTTCCCATTGCTGCATAAATTCATCTATGTTTCCTTTTTGTTGTAATTTGGTTAGTTTTGAAAAAAAACATTTTTCGAGATGCCCTGGAATATTTAAAAAAAATATTTTTGAAAGAATTCCAATTATATGATTGAATTATTCCTTTCCACCATAGATACCAATTGTATGCGGTGCCTTTGAGGTACATGGACACGTATTTGACCTTTTCTTCATCTATTGTAATATTATATATATGGAAATATTCTTCAGTTTTGTAAAACCAAGCCACACATTGGTTGTCGCCTCCATTGTATTTTGATAGTTCAATTTTGGCTTTGGGAGGATAAATTATTAAGGGTTGATGTTGTGATATAGGTTGGGAATTTGAATTGTAGGGAGGTGGCAGCGGTGATGGTTGGTGCCCTTGGCCTTTTATTGCATTTAAAAGCTAATTAATCTTTTATTCTTGATGTTGTGTCATCACAACTAGACTTTGTTGCAAATTGTCATTTATTTCTCATTTAAATTTTCAAAAACCTCGTTGTAGGTTAACCTCGAGTTCTTGAAAAATATCGTCTTTAAGATCTTGTTTTAGATTGTCCAAGCCTTTTTGTAATTCGACTCCGATTTCCGTTGAAATTTTTTCTTTAAGATTATGGGTCAACTCTTATTTGAGTGCTTCATTATTGAGCCTCATTTCTTCTAGTAACTCATCGTGATTTTTTTGTATTGACTTTTCGAATGATTTTCTAATACTTTTACACTCCTGGTTTATTTTTTCCACTTGAGTTTTTAATTCAGACATCCTTCTGGTGTTTGGAGATTTTTCTGTAATTTTGATCTTTCTTGGGATATCCCCTTTTAAATTATTTGAAAATAATTGCATGTAATTTACGACGGAGGATGTGATCCGAGTTGTGGAGAGTGGAAGTTTATGGTGGGTGGATGATGAAGATAATGGCGAATGGGAGGGGGACGACATGGGAGTGAGGTGGAGGCATACTGTGGAAGAGTCAGGGGGACAAGGTTGTGGGAGACGTGGTTGTGGAATGGTGTGCGGGATGTGGGATGGTGCGTGAGAGTGGGAAGGAGTGGGAAGGGGAGTGACTGTGATACGGTGGGGAGGGTTATGGGAGGGTTTGTAGAGAGGGGGGTGCATGGGAAGGGAAGTGGAAAGGAGTGCATGGGAAGGGAAGATACTGTGATATGGTAGGGAGGGTTACATGAGGGTTTGGAGAGAGGGGGGTACGTGATACTCCTATTTAACTGCAATAGAATAACTGAATGATCTTAAGACTATGTATATTTAAGTTCTTCCCAATAAATTGTACAGACATCAAACTCCCCTCATCATCACCATTTCTCCTTGTACCATCTTGCAAGTGCCCTTTCCCAATAAATTATCTACACCTGCATCATCCAACTCACTTATAGATATTAGGCTCTTGGCTAGATATGGAATGTGCAGAACCCCAAGGATAGTTCTAATCCTTCTATCTTTCATCAACAGCTTAACCCTTCCCCCTCCCATGATTTTGGTTTCCAAGTCATCTCCTAGGAAGACATCACAACCATCATACTTTTCATATCCATTGAACCACTCCCTGTGAGGAGTCATATGAAATGATGCACCTGATTCGATCAACCATACATCCCGATCTGCATGTTTACCTATAGATGCCAGGTAAAAATCACCTCCTTCTTCTATGGAGGTTTTCACCTCTGTGGAAGAGGCATCATCACATCCCTTTTCTTTATCAACATTCTTAGACTTGCAATATTTCTTATAATGCCAAGCTTTACCAAATTTCCAGCATTTCCTCAAAGATTTTCATAGGGATTTAGATCTACCTTTAGATTTAGATTTGCCTCCCCCCCCGAAGACTTAATTTTATTCCTATCTTGGGGACGACCTCTTACAGATAAAGCATCTATGCTATGACTATCCATGCCTTTCTTCCTCATGTCTTTTGACAACAAGGATGAAACTACATCCTCATACTTCAATGCAGATTGAGTGGTACTATCAATTGCTACAAACGGGTTATCGTTGGAGTCTAGTAAAGAACATAAAAAAGTGATAAAATTATATTCTTTTGCAATTGTAATATTAACAGAGAGAAGTTGGCTTACTAGAGTATTAAATCCATTTAGATGCTCTATCACATAATCTCCATCTTCCATCCTAAGATGATACAACTTCTTTCGAAGAAACAACATGTTTACCAAGGACTTTGACTGATACAAATTCCACAACTTTTCCCATATTTCCTTGGTTATAGATTTTCCCGACACATTCAGTAACATCGAATCTACCAGGTAGATTCAAATCATACTTCTTGCTCTTCTATCCAACTTCTCCCAATGTTCTTTCGACATACCAATAGATTGAGTACTGGTATTTGTGTACTAGTAGGTTGTGTATTAGTAGGTTGCATACCAAGATCCACACAAATCCATTATTATTTTTCTATAAGAAGGTCCTCCATCTTGAGCTTCCATAGCTCAATTTTTTTTATCGTTGAACTTCTCAATCTCAATTCTAGAACTACTTGCCATTCTCTTTCAACACACAAATCACCACTGCAAAGCCCCCATTGAACCCAAGTTTAACACAAACCCAAGATGAACTTGATCTATCAAGACCAAGCCAAACCCTCAACAACAAAGGTGTCCCCTTGAAGCCAAAAACGTGCTCTGATACCACATGTAAGTTTTAATCCTGTGAAGTAAAATAATGCATATAGATTCTTAAGAAAAACAAAAATTAATCAATGACTCATACACATAATACAGAGACATTTACGTTGGAAGCCCTTAACCGGGAGAAAACCATCCTTCATTGGTGTCACACCTTTCAATTCTTTACTATATTAATTTCACCATTCAAAATACAATTTATACAATATTTTAGATATTTTGTAGCTACCAAAACCCTAATCTGTTAATTCGAAATTAATTTAAAAATTTACTAAAATAGTGGGTGGGATTGTAAGATTATTAAGTATATGTAAAATCTTTGTATTTATTATATTATATTGTTTTAACAAGTTCAAAAGTATACTCTCATTCAATTTATAAATTGAAAAGTATTCATTAATATATGTCTATTATAAAAATATTATTTTAATAATTATCATTAGGTACATTTGAAATAACGATCATTATATTTATGTTATATTGTTTTGATAAGTTCAATATTATTCCATATAAATTGAAAAGTATCAGTTAATCTATATTTATAATAAAAATATTTAAAAGCATTAATTTAATAATTATCATTAAGTACATTTCAAAGAATGATCTTATATTTATAATATATTTTTATAAATTTAAATAATAATTTTTATTTATTTTAATTATAAATTTATTAAAGGTAACCATGTATTTAAAAGTATTTTTAACATATTTTTTAAATTTATTTGATTTAATAATAGATTAATTATTAGTAAAAAAATATGTATCTTTTGATATAAAGCACTATCAAAACATCATTGTTACACTTATTCATCAAACAAATACTTTAAACTATATATATCAAAACATCATTGTTAGACTTATTCATCAACAAATACTTTAAACTATAATGTAGAATATACAATAAAATGCAATGAATATATATTACAACTTGAAAAAATAATGATACCGCCTCTTGCAACTTGAAAAATGGGCCAAAGAAAGATCACCTACCAAAGCCTTTGTGTAGGCTCCTACCCCAACCATTTAAGCAAAGGGATGTGCTTGTCCCCCAAATATCCTACGCCACCTTGAGGTGCGTTTATTGGAGGGGACATTTCTTAATTTAAAAAGTGCACAAAGGATAATCATGTGGACTAATTATGTTACTCTCAAATATGGTAGGTGACGTGGAAACGAACCTTTCTAGACTATAGTAAACTTAAATCACATTTTTTGCGTAAAGCAAAATACATTTAATTTAAATGGACATTTAGGAGACATAAATTGCATTGATATGTTGTAAAGCCAAGAAAATGAAGAAAAATATACTTAATGTAAATTAGATACATGAGCTTGGTTGATATGTTTCAACGGAAAAAATAATTATGTCGAAAGACATACACCTATTGATAATGGGCACATTTAATATGTTTTTAGTATTTAATCAATTTTGTATGGACAAGATTAAATATTGTTGGAATATTCTTAGTCGTCCCATTAAATCAATGGTTGTGATTTCAACCACTAACTTCCTCACTATTATAAAGACATCCATTTACATGTTTATTTTTTTACTTTTACTTAATTATATTTAAAATTTACTATGATAGCTCGCTGATTACCACCTCTGAATGATTAACATTTCATTTTCTAAAGAACCCAAATTTACCAACCAAATTATTTAATGCTCAAAACTCGATTATTTTAGCGTTCACCAGCCCCAAATGACTTGTGACTGTGCTAGTATAAATACAATTAACAAATTCTATTTTTTTACCTCCACAAGAGTGAAGGTCAAAGCTTTCATGGTAGGGCCATTAAACCTACACATCCAAATCGCAATTATAACCATTCAGTTTATATATTCTCAAAAGATAAGATTTAGATATTTTTAAAGATAAGATTTAGATAAAAAATAGATTATAGTAGTAAAATATCTAAAATTATCTTGTTCGATAAAGAGAGATACGATTTTAATTTTTAAAAGTTAAATTTTAAATTAATAAATTTTTATTTTTATTATTATTATTATTATTATTATAATAATAATAATAATAATAATAATAATAATAATGTGTAATTAAATTTACATCCAAAAAATGTTATTGACAATACCATCTAAATGATAACAAATGAAAAGTTGTTACCTAATTATAAGTAAAGGGAAAATGTTTTCCAATGATGTATATGATTCATTATTAGTTTTATAGATTTTTTATAAAAAAAAAATTGTGTTAGAAAAATATTAAGAGAAACATTGTTTTGATGAGTTAGAAAGTTAGGAAGGTAAATGTTCCAAGATTATCATAGTTTTGATGAGTTAGACACTTAGGAAGGTTGATATTATGACAAATCTTTTGAAATTGAGATCTAATTTGGGCATACATATGATATTCTAAGAGGAAGTGATTTTCATAATTTGGGCATACATGTAACAAAGATGACATTCTTTCATCCAAGACATTTTGGGAATTGTCCTAAGCACACTTTCACTATGGAGCTCATGAGAATTTGTTTGTGTTTTAGCAATCTTGATTTTCTTCTTTACACTAGTCAAAACATAGAGATACTTTTGATCTTTCACACTAGGATTGATCACCTCATTATAGTATCTTAATTTTGATTTATTCTTTAATCCTTTATTGCACCACAATTTCTTTTTAAATTTAGATATAATAGTACTTTTAATATTATTAAGCAAAATGTCCCGTGAGGTGTAGGACAGTTGGTGATGGAGTGTGTTGTTAAGCTACTCCTTGATGTTAAAGTCACCGTTCTAAACCTGCAGGGACAAACAAATCCATCCATGTTAAGGGTTGGTGTGGCTCAAGATCCAACCATGTTAAGGGTTGGTGTGGCTCTAGTGGGGTTAGTGACATTTAGAGCAATTTTAAGTAGTCTCTTCTCTTCTCTAGTAAGAAAGACTCACTTTATGAAGAATATAAGATATTACTTTTAATTTTGATATTATAAATTATAAAATTATTTTGGATCTTATGTATTTTTCTTTTGAGAAAAATATGATATTGCTTTTAGTTTTAAGATTTTAAGTTATAAAATTATTTTGGATATACTCTATCTTTCTCCATGATTCTGTAATATAAAATATTATGATTCTTTAATATAAAATAAATATGATCTATCTTTATTTTTAGGAAGATAGGATATTGTTTTTACTTTTAAAATTTTAAGTTATAAAATTATTTTGGATATACTCTATTTTTCTCCATGATTATGTGATATAAAATACTATGATTCTTTAATATAAAATAAATATGATGTTCAAAACTTTATAATTTATTTTATTTTATTTTATTTTCAGTATTTAAAATTATGAAACCAAAAAAAAATTATATATATATATATATATATAGAATTGGTAATTTTAATTTTTTTTTATTTTTTTATTCTTAATTCATTTGTTTTATAACAACTTTGCATAATTGTCCCCGATCGGGGTGGTAATGCGGTCCACTTGGCGACCTGCGAGCGCGGGAGGAGGCCAGCGGAGCACGGAGCCATGTGCTCGGCTCGTGCCCGCAGCAGCTGCCAACCCACCGCATTAAAAGGCATTCAAGGTTGATGGGAGGGACATTAATCCCACTCCCCTCGATCTCCTCTATGCACCGAACCATGCACACTTCTACTGGCATTCTCGCTCGGGTGGAGGACTTAGGCTCTGGTCCGACGATTTTCATGGT
>ML811756.1:24384-57952 GCA_009831015.1 Picea engelmannii
AAAAGACTCTCCCGAGTCGGCTACATGCAAACCATAAGACAACTAGACAACTGACTATGAACTGAGAACTAACTCTTCTAACTGGCGCTTACAACTGGCGCTTATTACTGGAGTGAACAACTACATCTCCATTACTTCCAAGTTGGTCATGAATCCCAAAGTTATTGGAGGAATAAGGCTATCAAGGACATTGTAAATTCAGGGAACACAATCATAGATGGATAGTCCTCCTGTTTCCAATGGTAGGTGGTATGTCACGTAGTTACTCATGGTTGAGGAATTATGAGGTCATGAAGTTGGAAGCCCCTAAACAGTTGCAACAAGAAGTTACAAGTCATTGATTACAAGTCATTGATTAAGGATAAAACAGTTATAACAGATCGGCCCTAAAGTGAAAGAAAGAAGTTACTTAGAAAAGTATAAATACACTTCAAGAAGGCTCTCAATTGTACGAAAAAGTTTATTGAATATATAATATGTAAGAAAGTAATCTATTTGCGAATATAAGGCAACTAAATATTAAGGAGTGAAAGTTTCAGGATTGTAGAGGAGAGTGAGGGTTGTTTGGATCATAGAGTGAAGGTTGAAATGAGCAATCCCACAAAAGAATCGCACTGTACGATTGAATGTGGACAAGGGTTGTTTGAATCGTAGCTAATTTCAACCTTCAAACATCCATTATTGAGATGCTTTCGGGCTTTCTCGTGGCAGCCTGTGCTCTGCATTCAATGCCTGACCCACTTCGAAGAGTTTCCAGCAGGAATGGACCAGCAGGGTTGGAATTTGACAGGAAATGGGCCAGCAGGGATGGAATTCGACAGGAAATTGCCCCGAACAGGGATGGAATTTGACAGGAAATTGCCCCGAGCAGGAATGGAATTTGACGGGGAAATGGAATTTGACGAGGAAATTGCCTTTGCGAGGTGATTTTTGACGAGGAAATTGTCTTTTGCAGGGTGATTGACCTGGTTAAAAATTCACAATAACCATCTACATTCTTCATTAAACTATGAAAACGGATAAAGGAGTTTTCTAAACCGATTTCGTTTTGAAATTTCTACCCTGGGTTCCACTGACACGTGTTGCTTTCATTATTGTGTGTATTCTCATGGCGGTTCTATGGACCACCCCTTCAGCCATCTATAAATGCCATGCAATACTGCCCTTCTCAATCTATCAAAGCGTATTCTGTCTCTTGAAATTTCGCCAACAATTGAATCAGTTTCTTGTGTTTGTTAACAATCTGCAAGTATGTCTTCTGGCTGTGGAAACTGTGACTGTGCTGACAAAAGCCAGTGCACGTAAGTCCTTTTTATTTCAACTATTCTCCTCTCTTTTGTTATCCCAATTCAATTTTATAGTTTTGTCTCCTGATCGTAATTTGAATGTTTTAGTTTTTCATGGCTAACATTTCTTCGTGTGTGTGCTACTGCTATTAATGATGGCAGCAAGAAGGGCAACTCCTTCGGGGTGGAGATCGTTGAAACCAGCAACAACATGAGGTGGGTTTTGGCTATCATGTGTTTCAGATTGAAACGCCTAATTCTATGCTTTGGTTGTACCACTGAATTCATAATTTTAACCTGGTTTTTTAATTTTGTTTCTGCAGCTTCGAGTACGAGATGGAAACTGTGAGTGCAGAGAACGACTGCAAATGCGGACCAAGCTGCACCTGCAACCCTTGCACCTGCAAAAACTGATCATGGARGACATAAAAGACTTGCTACTTATTATAGATAGAAAATAAGTATTGTTGTTGCTGAGGGGGTCTGCACTTGAATAATAACTCAGTTGAATGTGTCACGCAGATCCCCTCAGCAGGGTGAACTATTAAAATTCATGTCTTGTGAGTTTAGCTTGTTTGTTATTCTACGTTTGTCTCTACGCTAGTCCTTTGTACCGCCTTCTTAATATTTTATTAAACACTCCGCTCTGATATGTTATTAAAATTTGTGTTTGGACGTCTTCTGGTTTTTTCTTCATCTGTTATGAATGAAGATCAAATATGATTTCAAATATTTATCCAAAGCTTTGATTGGAAAAGATCGTGCTAATTCTTTAGAAAATATGATGGCCACTGGGATATTATGAACCGAAGAACCTGTAAATTACTGTATGTATGCCTATGCGAATGTTTTTATCTTCATCAGATCAGATTGGACTCCCTCAGTCATATTTTTCAARAWTTTTTCAATAAGGTTCCGATAAGGTTTGGTTTTAGGTTCAGCTATACATATTGAATCATGAGACCTCATTCCAAACCTCAATAAAATTTTCTTGAAACCTCATCCTAAACTTCAATAAAATTCTCTCAAATTCCTACTGARGTTCGAATTCAGGGTTCGAATTCAGACAGTATTTGATTTAGTTCAAGTTAATTTTCTTGAAACCTCATCCCAAACTTCAATAAAATTCTCTCAAATTCCTCCTGAGGTTCGAATTCAGACAATATTTGATTTAGTTCAAGTTCAACATTAGGTTTGGCAAAATTTTCTCATCAAACCTCATCCCAAACCTCAATAAAATTCTCTCAAATTCCTCTTGAGATTCGAATTCAGGGTTCGAATTCGGACAGTATTTGATTTAGTTAAGTTCAGCATTAGGTTTGGCAAAATTTTCTCATGAAACCTCATCCCAAACCTCAATAAAATTCTCTCAAATTCCTCCTGAGATTCGAATTCAGGGTTCGAATTTGGACAGTATTTGATTTAGTCGAAGTTAAGCACATCCCAAACCTCAATAAAATTCTCTCAAATTCCTCCTGAGATTCGAATTCAGGGTTCGAATTCGGACAGTATTTGATTTAGTCGAAGTTAAGCATTAGGTTTGGCAAATGTTGAGGTTCGAAATTCGGTATTTTAATTAGTTCAAGTTTGGCATTAGGTTTGGCAAATCTCGAGGTTCCTAGAATTTCAAACCTAAAACTTTAGGTTCGGTGAACCCTGTAACTTAGTTTCTAAGTTATATTTATATGGCTAGATCATCATCTTGGATTTCTGAATTTGTTCATATGGTTTGGAGCATGGGTTATTAAAATGGAAAAAAACAGAAAAACCAAGCATAAATATTTTCAGTGTTCACCCATATTGCCCTTCAATTTAACTGTGACCCTCGTGGGTGCATAATTTGTCAAGAAAGTGTTGGAAAAACTGGTTAATTGCTGCGCTGAATCCACCACCAGATTCGCATGTTGATGATGGACTAAGTTCTGTGTGGTTGAGAAGAGTCAACGAAGATGTAGATAAAAAGTACGTTGCCTAAATGTTTTAAGTATAATCAGGTGATATATAAAATATGAGTGAATTTTTTTTATTTTTTTTTTAAAATAGGAGTGAAATCCCAAATTATTCTTGTTGTTAAATTGTATGGGGGATATTTTATACTTCTCCACATAAAAGGAGTAGGTTAACTAGGGAGCAAACAGACCTGTTTTACAGGTAAAAAAAAATGGGCCTGAATTGAATTCTGTCAGATTTTCAGGAGTAGTTTGAATTTTGGATGGATTAAAGTTTCATGAATTTTAGAACCTTACCTTAGTGGTTTCGCTCCATTTTAAACCAACTCAGATATTCAAAAAATTTATCAAAATTTTGAATTGACTAAAAATTTAAAACCTACAGCAAAAAAAACCTGCCTAAAAAATAACTAGAAAAAAATATTGCTGCAGAATTAACCCACTCCTTTGTGATATTGTAAAGATTTTATATCTCGTGATAAAATTACTAGAAATTTGAAACATAAATATATATTAACCACTATTAAACATATTTTTATATATATTAAAATTATGTTTACTGATATATTCAATAATAGTATAGATATAAATGCAACTATACTAAATATATGAAATTCAATAATATATTTAGTAATAACCCATTAAATAGATCAAACTTATGAAATTCAATAATATATTTAGTAATAACCCATTAAATAGATCAAACTTTGTCCACAAAATATATAGACACCATCTTAACATATTGACAACAATTAAAAATAAATAAATAATCCACCAAAACAAAGTTTCATTATTCGCCACAAATTAGACTTCGTATTAGAATTCGCTACAAATGCCGCTTGGTCAATTTGGAAAACAACTCTTTAATTTGGATTTTAGTGCTTTGAAAGTGAAATCACCCGAAATTAAAGGCAGTAGAGATTGTGAACAGATTCTTTCCTAAGCTCGGAATCTTTATTCAAATCAAAAGTACTCTTTGATTGTCTTTCTTTTATAGACGTCTACGTTGGTAATAAAGTTGTATATTTTTAATATTATTATTTATAGAGTTCTATGTTGGTAATAAAGTTATATATTTTTATATTTAATATTTAGTTTTTCTTTTAAATCAATAATTAAATTATTTTAGAGGTTATAAGTTTAAATTTAGAGGAAAGTAGGGTATGTATATTATTATAGATTTTATTAGTCAAATCGTTTGATGAAGAGAGATTCTTGTCCCACAAATAAGAAAATCTCATGCATCAATTTGATGTGGCTTAGCTATAACCTTAAAAATAGATTATTATTATTATTATTAATATATTTTATTTTAACTTAATTAAAATTTATTATAAACCATAGATTCATCAATTTTACAAAGATGATAACAGTAAAATTATTATAAACAATGAATTCATCAATTCTACAAAGATAATGAGAATTGTATAGTATTATAATTGTTTTGATTAGATCACAAAATTATATATTATCCTTTTTTTATTGATCAAAAAATTTATTCATTTCTCAATTGATTTAGACTTTGAGTTGTATAATTTTTTATTAGGGTTTTTGAGTTTACATTTATTAATAGAGTTAGTGTAGCAACTTAATAGAGTTAGTGTAGCAAAGTTGTTATAGTGTATTAAGTTCATTGTTTTCTTCAACAATTTATTATTTTATCATTGATTTTAGTATAATTGATTATTTGTATAACTTATTATATTGCTTTAGTTTAGCAACTTAATAGAGTTAGTGTAGCAAAGTTGTTATAGTGTATTGAGTTCATTGTTTTCTCCAACACTTTATTATTTTATCATTGATTTTAGTATAATTTATTATTTATATAACTTATTATATTCCTTGTGTCTTTGTAGTTATTTTTTATATATTTATTTTTTTACAAACTAATAATATTAAACACTTTAGTGGATCCTATTATGTTAACATTATTAAACATTTTATTGTATTTTCATTATGATGTGGACTATAATAATTATTGTGAAAGAAATACTAAGTAGCTAGCTCTTATGCTTAGTACTTCCATGTGGATGCATGTAATCTTAAATTTTAATAATGATGAGAAAGAATTATACAAATGTCATTAACATAATTAAACTATTTTTGTTTTGTTCATGCATATAACATTATGATGTGGACTATAACAATTATTGTGAAAGAAGTATTAAGTAGCTCTTATGTTTAGCACTTTCATGTGAATGCATGTAATATTAAATTATAATAACGATGAGAAAGAGTTATACAAATGTCATTAACATAATTGAATTAGTTTTGTTTTGTTCATGCATATAAATGAATGAATAATTAGGCATTGAGAACATTGAATAAGATAAGACGATATATGAAAGTTTACATTTATGGCAATGTTTATTTCTCTATTTAAACTAATCAAAAGATCCGAAAGTTTACTATTCACATACCAACCTAAAAATATAGTCATTTTCATTAAGTGACAAACTAACCATATAGAAATTGAGTCATATACAACGTCAAGTTAAGTGTTTCCCCAAATCTAGACCACTATTTGAGATCAATTGTTGGCAGGTTTTTATCACAAGAGTGTTCCCTACTCTAAGTGGTTTTCGTCTTAGAGACACAAAAAAATGAAAATAAAAGAAAACAAAGGACTCATGCATGCAACACCATATTAAACTATCTTATGAGAGAAAGGGATGCAAGTAACAAAATCATGAATTCATTCACTAGCATCTATTGGGCCCTTCGTTTTGAAGAACGCCAATTTTTGTGGAAGTATAAACATTTTGTAGAATAATATAGTACACCAGTAGTGGATCCAAGTTGTGGAAATATATGTGTCAGCGTGCCAGCAGGGAAAATAGTTATGAGTTAGCTGGGAAAAGCAACAGAAAGATCCATAACCTTTGAGCACATGCCAGAAGGAAACAAAATCAAGAAATCACAATGACATAATCAAGAAACAAAGAAAGTTATGCGGAAAATCTATAAAGCATGGGTCTATGTGTCAGGTTGTGGGTTTTTTGTTGTTGTTGAGCATTATTAAGTTGTTCTCCTATTTGATCATTGAGGTTTTTATACTCTTTTACTGCGATAAGACATTGTAAAGGAGAGATGAGCATGAATTGCAACTACACAGAAGTTTGAGAGTCGAGGTCGAATATCTCATTACTGACTCAATTGTATAAGTATTTATCTAAAGGGAATACCTCCATGTATGATAAGCTTGTGATAAGATAATATATGATGGATTTTTTGGGCACCCAAAATTTTTCATTATGTGGATGAATGTATGGTTTCTTTCTTGCGCAATATGTCTAGTTATGCATAGTTTCTAGTTGCATTACTATTTAAACAATATTCTTTGATGTATGTATTTACCTTAATGTTACGCAACACAAATTGTTCAATGCTTTCGCTGGTTTAAGACGTTTAATGTTATGATACCTTTACATTTAAGTACATAATTGTATTGTAATGCATTGGACTTAATGGTGTGTCCTCTTTAACTCGTTGTATTCACATAAGTCTTGGTAGCGCTTCGAGTGAGAGATCTTTCCCTTGTGGAATGTTGAATATGCTAGGGCGACTAGACTATGATGGTACCTTTGTTAGTAACCTACGAGAACCACGATCTCCAATTTTGTGCCAACAAATGGTTCTGTTGTCGGGACTCTGACTTCTAAGCGAGTTTCTCAGAGGATGCAACATCGCCTTTTTAAGTCTGATGTTGAAAATTGGTGGGAATGAAGAAGTGATGAATTCATATTTCAAGAAACTAAGTTACGACAAAAAAATTTGAGGATTGTGAAGGACGCGATATTTTATTCTGAACTAGCCAACGATCAATAATAAATATTCTAGATCTAATTCCCATAAGAGGTATACTAGTGGCTTGACCGGCTACGAGAAACACCAGAATTTAAAGATTGTGTCAAGAAGATATTTAATTGGACTATAGAGTGACTAGTTGCTCTTCACAAGTTGGATCACTAGATTTTTCGAGTTGTGGAATTTTGGTTCCAAATTACCCTAGAAGGATACATCATTGAATTTTTCACATAAAGATACCATTCATTCTCAAAGGTAGAAGAAGTACTTTACAAGGGAGCCCGAGGGAGATTATTGAGAGAAATCCCACTGTGGATGAAGATATTGCTGGTGAAAGAGGGAATGATACCATTTCCTTTGGTTCAAATGTTAGAGTAAAACCCTTTGCACATGAGAGGTGGGGAATTCAGGCAAGGATCCA
Organism: Picea engelmannii; assembly: GCA_009831015.1. Classification (NCBI taxonomy): domain Eukaryota; kingdom Viridiplantae; phylum Streptophyta; class Pinopsida; order Pinales; family Pinaceae; genus Picea; species Picea engelmannii. The sequence continues at coordinate 31,848 of ML811756.1, forward strand.
TGAGCTAGGATACAAAAGTTCTTGAAGTATAGGGGGTCATCGTGAGAAGAGTGCCAGAGACAAGTGGGATCAGAAAAGGGTTACGATGATTGAAAAAAGGTGGCAAGAACATATGTGAAAGTTGATGGAGAGGATGGATCAGTCATACAAGGAGATCAACCTCGAGAAGATTCATAAAAGAGAGTTAGAGAAGTTAAAAGCATTAAAGATACGTGGAAGGATGACCAACTAATGGTTGAATGAGAAGTTTGGAGAGAAAGATGAGATTTCTGGAGAGATTATATGAGGAGAAAAAAAGTCGGATGAAATAATCACCACCGAGAAACAAGACTTATCTGTAACCTCTACATAATTTGGAGGAGAACCAACTCCGCAACTGATGGCACCTACACCAATATGACCATCTAGAGGAGTTGCGCAAGTCACAACTACAATGTCATTTAATGGCCCTGTGCAGTACCATGCCTTCCTAAACCATCAGGGTAATCAAAATAATGACTATTGTAAAATTTGCAGAGGTCATGGGAATCCCACTTGGTATTTACCAATCCTACAAAAATACACCCCTATTTCGAACACTATCTACTATAAGTTATGTGGGTCACCTACTCACACCACCAAACAATGTCGTGCTCTAGATGGTCTTGCAGACAGTCTAGATTGGTTTGCATTCATGGTTGATGAAGCTCCTCAAGGATTTGGAGGAGGATATGGAGGTGGCAGAGGTTTTCGAGGTGGAAAAATTGGCAGAAGAGGGCCAACTCGGTGTTATAATTGTGATGAACAGGGACATCTCGCTAGAGATTGTCCTCTTCTGAGATGACCTTGGTGTTCCCACTGTAGAAACAACACCCATTCCACTGAGGATTTCCTTGAGTTGATTGTGAAGTGGGAGGATCATACAAGGCAGTGAGGAATTAATTTGATAAATTTAGAGCCCCGACCTGTCCCTGAAGAAAAGGAATCCAACATTAATATTATTACTCGGGGAGGAACAAGGATTGGTGCTAATGTTGACAACTGGACTCAAAGAAATATCTACAAGGTGGTACCAGAAGATGTTAAATATGACCCCCTTTTGCAAAAAAAATCTTTAAGGATGTTGTCGAGATATTCCGACGAATTTCTAATTCTGCCATACCGATGCCTGCAAATTAAAGCTGTGGGATTCAACCTAAACTTGCCAAAAATTTGGTGGCACAACAATATCCTCCAGTGAGACCCCAACAGACGATTAAACTGTGGTTTCACTTATTTTCTGATATTTTGGATAACAAAAAACTCACCAAGGAGTTGCAGAATAAGCTCAAAGGGACTTTAGAGACTGAAGAGAACCCATAAGAGTTGATTGTTTCTCATCTTCTAGAGAGTAATATAGGTAGAATACATAGAAGGAAATAAAGATATGGAAGGGAATTCAGACTAAATACTCACATCGACAACTATGAGATTAATGATTTTATGCTAGATTTGGTGTCTAATGTCAACATACTACCACATAAAACTTGGGAAGCCATGGGTAAGCCCAAGCTCGTCTATTCTCCCATTCAGTTGCAGATGGCCAATCGGTATTGTATCTAGCCTATTGGGAGGCTACAGAATGTTGAAGTGGACACAGAGTGATATGCTTTGTTGTCTACCAAATGCGAGGTACATGATGTCCATGTCGTGCAAGAATTTGTTGTGGGTGCCTCGATTTTGGAAAGGAAATGGAAGGATAGGGTAGCACACTATGACAATATTTGTGAACAATCCCTTTCCATTTTCCCATAGTTGGGCCCTTTGTTGGAAGGAGACCACAACAAACCAACATAAAGTTGACTCAGGACGATTCAAGGATTGTGGTTGGGGCCTGTTGGGACCTTTGTTTTGAATACCTCCATGTTTTTTGTAAGTATAAATGTTTTGCGGAACAATATAGCACACTAGTAGTGGATCCAAGTGAAGTAAATCTATACGTTAGCGTGTTAGCAGGGAAAATAATTATGAGTCGTCTGGAAAGAGTAGCAGAAAGAGTCGAAACATTCAAGCACATGACAGAAGGAAACATAGTCAAGAAAGCACAACCATAGAATCAAGAAGTAAAGAAAGTTTTGTGGAAAAGATATAAAGCATGGAGCTATGTAACGGGTTGGGAATTATGTTGTTGTTGGTTAGTTTTGGGTTTTTTTGTTGTTGATCATTATTGAGTCGTTCTCATGTTTGATCATTGAGTTTTTGCTACCTGTTTACTGTGATAAGCCACTGTAAAGGAGAGTTGAGAAAGAACTACAACTACACAAAATTTAGAGAGTCGAGGTTGGATATCTCATTACCGACTCAATTGTATAAGTCTTCATCCAAAGGGAATAACTCCATGTATGATAAGCTTGTGATAAGATAATATATGTTGGACTATTTCGGCACCCAAAATTTTTCATTATGTGGATGAATGTATGGTTTCTTTCCTGTGCAATCTGTCATGTTTACATAATTTCTAGTTGTATTACTATTTAAACAAGATTCTTTCATGTATGTGTTTACCTTAATGTTGTGCAACACGGACTGTTCAATTCTTTTACTAGTTTAAGACACATAATGTTATGATATATTTACAGTTAAATATGGAATTATACTGTAATGCATTGGAATTGATGGTGTTTCCTCTTTAAGTCGCTTTATTCACACAAGTCTCGATAGTTCTTCGAGTGAGACCTCCTTCCCTTGCGGAAGGTTGAATATGCCAGTGCGAATAGAATACAGTGGTATCCTTGTTGGTAACCTATGGGAACCTCGGTCTCCAATTTTTCACCAACAACATATAAGATCCATAACAAAAGATATAATGAAATAATAATCATTACTTTATTAATCCAATGGAAATATGACTCAAAATACATGGGAATAAAGCTTGATGTATCTAGGTGGGATCTAAAGCCTCTCCTTGGGATGGGTCCTTGACCTCCTTGTGTGTTCTAAATCCAATATTAGTACAAAAATGATGTAACTCTCAATGGTAGTTAGACAATAGAAAACTTGCCTAGTCTCTATGGAAAAATTCCAGTAAAAAAACCTAAAAAAACCTTTGGAATGTTGATGAATGTTGTGACCTCAAGGGTTTAATTTATAGATGAATAGTGGAACTTGTTAAGGGTTCTTGATTAAAAATGCTCAACAGTGGGGATTAAACTGAAGGATGATGCCCAATTAGACTCCTCTCTACTTGGTATGGATTAATATTCCAGGTTAATGGTCTAACAACTGTTTGATGGGATTTAAAAGTTGTTGATTTTTTTCTTTCCATTATTTTTATTGTTTTAGAATTTTGTAGTTATCTAATGAAAAAAAGAAATAAACTAAGGTGTTTGAAGAAATTTGTGTTGAGGATGACGTATGGAAATAATCAATCAAAACAATCCAAGGATTTAGATTACTGAAGAAATAATTCCACTAAGAACATATGACTCATCAGATAATATCCATGAAACAAAAACTAATTAATAGAAGGAAGAGATAAAATTTAACTCTGAAAATTTTATTGTGAATCAAGAATAAATGAGATCATACACGATCCTAAACTCCCACTACTTCTTGTGCTCTGAAATCTGATGGCATTTTGTCGACAGGTCGTCGCAATTATGTTGGCACTCCGATGAAACCTGTTTATTAGTTTCATCGGTGTAATGGGGTTAGATATTCGAAGAACATATTAACGTCAAATATTTGACAAACTATTGTCGGTTATACCAACGACCCTAAGGACAAAAATCTCGTCGAAATCAACCATTATTTCCATACACATCATAATTCTTATGTAACGACACACCGAATATCCTAATTCCATACAAAATATCTGACATAGGTTCCATACTACGTTGGATAATCCTGTTGGACCTTTCATCGGATATACGATGCCCACAGACATTGAATATTCGACAACCGAACAATATATCCAACAAAGGTTCCATACCTCCGAAGGATATTCCTGTCATACCTTTCATTGGATCTCTGAAACTCATGGTCATCAAATAGCTGACGACCGAACAACATATTTGATGGAGGTTCCATACCTTCGATGGATATGTCTGTTGAACCTTTCATCGGATATCTAACGAAACAATGTATATTAAAAAATAACAATGAGATAAATAGCATGTGGTCGATCTTGATCCCGTGGTGGATAGATAAAGGTGACCCCACGACCCCCTGATTAAAATATTCCAATTGTAGAGGCTACTTTTATAGATCTAATAAGACTGTGATCTAAGTCTCCTCTTATAGAGACCCATTATAAAAAAAAAATCAATTTATTCTTCAAGGAAGGCCTCTAAAATGTAAAAGTGATTGATCCTTTTAGCCATAGAGACCTCACCCATTCTCATGCTTCTCCAAGTTGTAGAAAGTTTAGCATGCATTATCAAGTCATTTCCACAATGGAACTCTTGTGGGGGATCAAACTAGTGAAGGTGCATAATGACTCAAGAAGTGTAGCAATTGAAGGCTATGAACACATGTTCTCTTACCAATACCAATAGATGTAATGGATCCCCTTCCCTGCTTTTCGTTTTAATATTTGCACAATGACAATGGACACATGGCCTCTCTCATAGTTGTGGTGAAGCTCTACTATGCTCCTCAACCAGTATGTGAGCTATTATTAACTAGTAATATTTGGTGTTGTCATCACATGCATTCTCTTTGGCACCAATGGGCATTACTTCAACATATTGGCAGCTGCATTAGCTATGCCAAACCTATAACCATCAAGGATTTCTAGGTTTGGATTGTTATCAACATTTGTAGTTTCAATTTTAAATTACGATGTTATTCTTATGTGCATGCACATTAATCATTGTATGTTTTTTTTTAAAACTATGTTAATTATGGGTGTGTGGTTCCCATATTCTATTGCAAGTGTCAGTCTTAGAGACTTTATAGTAACACATTTATTGTTCGCTATTTTAATTAAATTGTAAGAATTTTGATTGCATTACATGAGATCCTGGGAATGTTTTAATTGCCTCCAACCTACCATCTCATGACTTGGATTACATTTCCCCCATTTTGTGGAAAAGAGTCTAGTGGTTATCCTTATTAGCCCAATTGTTTGTCTTTTATTGTTGTTCATATTGGGAAGAATTATGATGTCTCATTTATTTGGTCCATGTATTTGGGTATTCAAGATATACTCTCACTACTAGAAATATGTGGGAGATGCATCTTGTTATCACTCCAAGAGTCCTTCGCAGGTTGTAGCTTGAAGAACCCTGGTAACTTAAAATGTGTTTGGTTTTATTTGTTTATTGGATCAAATGGGATACTAGATAACCAACTTACTCTCAAGATAGTCAAATACATAACCATATGAGACAATGCTTTCAAAAGTGTATAATCAGATGAGTAACTGAGTGGTGGGTGAAGAAAGTCTATATCTAGCAACCAGATCAGATATGTGATTGGATGAATAAATATAGCACAGATTACTTATTAAATCAGTGTTTATGATTTGACCAATGAGATGACAGTCATTTGCAACTAGATAAACTTAGACAACAGTAATCAGTCAAGCACAAAAAAAGAGAGAAAATGATAATCTGACATAAATAGTGAAAGGAACTTGTGATCTGTATTATGGTAAAAGGTCTCAGTACAATATCATCATGGTCTAGTCTCCAGACCTGAACCTCCTAATACTTAGAAATCCTAGGCTTTATAACCTTTACATGAAAGTTCAAGATCCTATAAAACTGGATCTGAAATGCTAAAAATAGAACAAGGTCAAAACAATTTTCAAAACATAGGATTATATCCTAACTTAAAGGAGTGAAATCCTAATCATAATCTGTGATATTTAGCATCTTCGGAATCTCTAGAAATCTTCTGGGTGATGACAAGGCACAAAAATCTTCCTTTGATAGCTAAGAAAATCTTCATTGATCTTTAACCCAAAAATAGAATAACCTTTGACCTTTTTTCCTCAAAATCTTCCTCAAAATGTGAAAAGAAAGGATGATCTTTATCCCTTTTAATATTATGATTCATTTGCAACCCTCCTCGAGAGATTTGGCAACAAAAACATTCGACCTGTGAAAAAGATTAACGTTCTTCCTGTGACTGCACTTTCGAAAGTTTATAGATATGAAACAAAGCGGGATTAGCTACCGAAAGCAGAGCTTTTAGCAGCTAACAGTTCCTTTAGGAACCTGGCTAAGCTGTCGAAAGTGCTGAGTTGTGAAATTGTTCCCAAAATTTCAAAAATGAAATTCCTTCGATCTGTCTGTTGTTTTAAGACTCTTCTAGCAACAATCTTTTGCTTGTCTATTCATGATCTATTTTGCTTGTCAAAAGAGATCTAAGAAAAATATCTTGTTTGTAGAAACAAAGAACTTGCATCTCTTCATCATGAACTTTCTGCAGAACCTGTTTAGGGCTAGCGATACCTCAAGCTTTGTTTCCTTGATGCCCATTCCTACTAAGTTGTTTAACAGTCACAACCTGGCTAATGTTTATCCATTTTTCATTTCTTTCTCATCTGTGCATCTTGTTGTTTGCAACTAACATCTTGTTTCTTGTGGCCACGATGAAACTCCCTATGTCGACTATCCACATGCTTCCTCATTGGACATCCTACATTTGTACATTTATAGTAACTCCTTGGATTTGGATTTCCTTTCATCATTTTCTGCCCATACTTGCACCATCGGTATGCATCATCAAGAATGTCAATTTCATTGGTTGTTTGTACCACTACACGTGGTTCACGAATAGCTCTAGATGTTGCAACAATGTCTACTGTATTGTTTTCTTTCTTCATGCGTTTGGAATCAGATACATTTTCATTGCCATCATCTCTCAATGATTTGTTGTAATTGGTACCTCTATCTTCCATATCACCATCACTTGCTAGAGTTGATGAAAGCTCTGGAGTATCAATCTGATGATAACAATTTGCAAACCTTGCAACTGTCACTCATTTAAACATACTCAACGATCTAGCACCCGGTTTGCTCCAGTTTTGGCTTTGCACGCCATATGAGTTAATAAAGGGGTTCGAGTCTAGATACAAAGACCTTGATTCTATTGTAATATACTTTCAGATATATAATAAAAATCACAGTTTCCTTTCATTATTGATGTCATATTTCCATTACCTTTATCTTTATGTACTTTGATTCAAGTTTGTCTTAACTGCTAATGACTATTATCTCATTTTTTTAGTTCATAAGCTTGATTTAATAGTAATCTACACTATCTTATTTGACCCATCACATGTGTGTTCTGGTTAATAAGCATAACTTTCTTCATCCACCTGTTAAGATATCTATCTGATCATTAATTCTTGAAATCATTGTCTCATTTGGTTATATACATTTCACTGTCTTAATACCAATCTAGTAGGTCAGTTATCCCATTTGATCCACACATAAACACAAAACCAATTACACTTTAAGTTACCAGGCTTCTTGAAGATACAACCTGAGAAGGACTCCTTGAGAGATAACACATTCTACTTATTGTTGATAAATTATAATTATTTTGATCCAGGTGGATATCAGTGGCCACCCACCTTTTCCAACTTGCTCAAAACAACTTTCTTACAATTTTGGCAATTTACTATTTTTAGTAGTTTTTAACTTCCGGGGCCATTTTGAGGGCCTAAATGAAGGTTTTTTGGGATCGAGTTGCTCAATGATATTTGACGGCTCTATTTGAGCCCCCAAAATGAATCTCCTCGATGATACCTTTCCAATGGGCTATTGTGCACCTAAAACAAATATCGTATGCAAAAGTTACAACCCCAGGAAGTTGATGTACTAACTTACCCAAATGGGGCCCACATGACTTTTGGCGCTTCATCTCCTTGGGTTAGGTTTTTGGATGTTTAGGGTTCTTTACATTCATGTTTATTGTAAAAATTCCTTCAGAGCCTCATTGTAATAATATTCTTGCGAATGAGTGTAGTTGTCACATCTCTTCTTAGAGATAACCTGCCACCATTCCAGCAAGCTTGTTTCTCGCTACATTTTACATTTTCAACTTATTTCCTTATTGAATGGAAAACCATTTTTACTGTATCTATGTTATTATGTGTTATGCATATTTTAATAATCTGTATTCATTTCGTTCTTCTCATAAAATCCGGTTTAGTGGTATCAGAGCAGTCTACTCCTTGTCGTCTTAATGCATGTCCCCATCGACGTATCAGGGTACAAAGAATTGGGTCTCGAACTTGTTTCTCTTGAAGACAAAATCTCTCGCATGACCAAGCGACCTCTCATGGAAGAAGAAAATAAAGTTGTCGGGGCAGGAGATCCTTTCAAAATGTTTCTTTAGGAAGCCCTCGTGCAATATAGGAATGAGATGATGGATAGTTTTGTGTAAATCCTCCAACAACTACCAACAGACGATGCATCTTCCTCGAGCGGAGGCGTCGCCCCCTTAAAGGTACAAATAAATTTCGATATTCCTATATTTAAAGGTCAGATAGACACATATGTTGTAGACAAGTGGTTGAATCTACTAGAAGGGTATTTTTCTGTCCATAACTTTTCGAATAGAGAAAAGATTACTTTTGCACTCCGCAAAGTTGTTCCCCATGTCAAAGATTGGTGGGAAACTTTATGTGAGAAAAAAGAAATAGAGGAACCCTCATTATTTATAGTCACGGCCACCTGGGAATCCTTCAAGGCTTCGATTAAGGAACAATACCACCATGTCAGAAGTTATGACAACTTGTATACCAAATGGACCACATTGTAGGAAGAAAGAGACCAAGTAGTGTCAGAGTTCACAAATATCTTCCATACCTTGCGCACCAAGATGGGTATCAAAGATTCAGAGCGACATCTAGTGCTCAAGTATCGTGGTGATCTACATAGATACATCAAGACTGAAATGGAATTTCTGGACATCTTGTCCTTAGGCGTAGACTATCGATATGTCGTCAAAATTGAGAAAAAGATCAAACAAAAGACGTAGCAATTTGGGCCTGGGAACCCCACACAACAAAAGCCAGGAAGGGGTGGCCCCAACCAATAGAACAAAGGACATAGAAAATATGGATAGTATTAGGACAATCAGTCCAAGCCGCAAGAAAAGAAGGACACCAAAAAGACAAAGAAATATACCGAGAAGTGGTGCGACTTCCATAAGATCCTTTGGCATAACACTGCTGACTGTCGCTCAAAGTAGTCATTGGTGGCCGAAGTGAAAGCCTATGAATCCAATGCGGGTTCTGACTCTCAGTCGAAACCATAAAGGGGAAGATAGATCATTGAAACGAAATCTAGTGCCACCGTTGCTACTATTAAGCTCCAGCCTGGTGAACTAGATGAGCCAGAAGAAGGCGAGTACCTCTTCCATTCACAGATGTGGGTAAAAGGAACCCCACTGCACTTCATCGTTGATAGTGGTAGCTAGAAGAATCTCATCTCAGCATAGGTCATCAAGTGGTTGGCCCTGCCGACAATGCCACACCCACAACCCTACACCATTGGATGGCTCCGCCAAGGAAGCGATCTCCACATTAGCCAACAATGTCAACTATTGTATGACATCAATCCCTTCAAAGACAAGGTATTGGGTGATGTTTCTCCTCTCAAAGTTTTTAATGTTCTTTTGGGCCAAATTTATTTATGGAAACACCATGTTGTATATGAGTCTAGGCCTCATAATGTTATTATTACTTTGAACAGGAAATTGTACAGGATACCCGAGGCAGTCTCTCCTAGAGTTATTTCCTTGATCTCTGCCAAGAAATGCAGGAAGGTCATCTCTCATACCGAGAAATTTTTCTTCTTCATGATTCTCTCTCAGAGTGAGAAAAAGATAGCAGCCACATCCAGGGCCTTCGCGACCGATCTCTCTACACAACAGAAGAAAGTGGATAAGGTCGTGGAAAAATAATCAGATATCTTCTCCTCTCCTACCGGGGTACCTCTACACTGCAAGATCAAGCATCCCATCGATCTGACCCTAGGGGAACCACTACCTAATGGCCCAGTCTATCGACGCTCTCTGTTAGAAAACAAGGAGATCAAGGGGCAGATCCAAGAACTATTCCACAAGGGGAACATATATCCCAACTCATCGTCTTGTGGGAGCCCAATTATGCTGGTGCAGAACAAAGACAGGACCTGACGACTTTGCATTGATTACTGGGCCCTAAATAAAATCACAGTCTGAAATCGATACCCAATTCCCTGAATCGATGACCTCCTTGATCAAATCATGGGGGCCAAATACTTCAGTAAGATTGATTTGAAGTTTGGCTACCTCCAGGTCCCAATAGGATAGATAGATGTATGGAAGACTGCCTTCAAGTCAAAAGAAGGCTTTTTGAATGGTTGTTCATGCCCTTTGGTTTGACAAATGCTCCAACAACTTTTATGAGGATGATGGATGATATCCTAAGACCTTTCACCAATAATTTTATAGTGGTGTATCTGGATGACATCCTCATCTATAACAAGACTTGGGCAGAACACTTGTAACATATTCAGTAGGTTCTACACACCCTGTGGCAACACAAACTATATGCAAGATTGGAAAAATGATCCTTCGGCATGGACAGGGTCCATTACTTAGGATACATCGTTGATCAGAATGGTGTGCATGTGGATCCAACCAAGATCCAGGTCATCTGTTATTGGCTATCCCCAACCACATGCAGTGAACTTCAGAGCTTCTTGGGCCTCGCCAATTTCTGTCGCAGGTTCATGTTGGGATTCTCTCATATCGCATGGGCCCTCAGCGAAGTATCCAGGGGTGGTGGTAAGGAAACATTTGTGTGGGGCTTGTCCTAACAACAAGACTTTGATGAATTGAAGAAGCGTTTGTGCTCATCCCGAGTACTTTCATTACCGGACCTGCAACATCCCTTTGAGATCGAGATAGATGTTTCAGACTATGTTGTGGGCATCATTCTCACTCAACACGGCCACCCCATGGCATATCATAGTGAGACACTATCAGATGTTATCCGTAAGTACCCTAACTATGACAAAGAAATGTACTCCATTGTGCAAGCCTGTCGCTAGTGGAGACATTACATTCTTGGGAAGGAGACAATCATCCACACTGATGAAAAGACACTATAGTTCATGCAGACCCAAGGAAAATTGCAGAATGACCACCATTAGAAGTGGTCCACATACTTACAATAGCTCCACCTCAAAATCAAGTATAAAATAGGAAGTAACAACTGCCTCAACTGACCTCTAGTTGCGACACTCACCACAGTGCTAGACTCTTGCGACCATGAGACCTCCGGATGGCCCCACCTCTATGAGACATACCTTGAATTCTCCACCACCTACCAAATGTTGGGCGCCAAGTTAGTGGTCGCTAATTTTCATCTTCAAGATGGGTTGTTGTGCTATCTGGGCCATCTCTGCATTCCATAAAGCGAGCACATGAAGATGATTTGGGAATCTCACTACAGTCGAGTGGCAGGAAACTTTGGCATCAAAAGGACATTGGAAGTGATATAGAAACATTTCTATTGGCCGAAACTTCGACAAGATGTCGACAAGTATATCAAGTTCTACACCACCTGCACTATTGCCAAATTGACCACTAAAAAATAGGGCCATTACACCCCTCTTCCTACTCATGACAAGTTGTGGGAATCCATCTCAATGGACTACATGTCGGGCTTCCTATCCACCAAGAGGGGAAATGACTATGTTTTTGTGGTTGTTGATCGCTTTTCCAAGATGGCGATTCTAGTCGCCTGCAAGAAGAACATCACCGCAAAAGACACTGCCAAGCTCTTATTTGAACAAGTATGGGTACCTTTTGGGATCCCACAAACCATTATCTCAGACTGTGACATTCAGTTCCTCATCACATTCTTGTCGAGCCTCTAGTCATTTTTGGATACCAAGCTCACCAAATCCACTACCTTCCACCCCCAGACAGATGGCCAGACTGAGGTCGTCAATCGGATGATCGTACATATACTGCGCATGTACAATTCAAAACACCCTTGCACATGGGATGAGAGTCTTCCCTATGTCCAACATAGCTACAATTGAGCCCTGCATAGCTCAACTAGCCATAGCCCTTTTAGGTGGTGTTGGGATTCCAACCATTAGGCCCCATGGATGTTGCACTACCCCTGGTCACCACCTCGGCCGAATCGTCCCTTGCTCCACTAGAAGATGACAAAGCCACCCGGTTCATTGAGTGAATCCATCATAGCTTCCAAAATGTTCAGGATATTCTACAGAATTCTAATACCAAGTATAAGCAACACCATGATCAACATCGGGTGCCACATAAGTTTCAGGTGGGAGACCAAGTTTGGTTTCACTTGCAGAAAGAATGCCTTATAGGGCCCCATCAAAAGATTCTCCCACTCTATTATGGGTCGTACACCATTACCAAGGTTGTGGGTGAAAATGCTTTTGAGCTCAACATTCCCCCTTTCCTTAGCCTGCACCCAGTCTTCAACGTGGCTCTCCTTCGGCCAAATTTCCCACCATTATATGACACCTCAGAGATAGTAGAGTAGTTGACACCAATAGAGCTCAACCCTAACTGCATGTAAAAGGAATCCAATGATCATATTGTGGACACACAGATCAAGGGCACTCGACAACAAAGGATCCATCTTTATCGAGTCGTCAAAGCAGGGAAGCTCCTGCACCAAGAAAAGTGGCTCACCCGGGGCCAAATTCAGTAGAAATTTCCTCATATGATGGCTGAACTCAATGCAATGGAGACCATTTCTTCCTAAGGAAGGAGTATTGATCCAGGTAGATATCGGTGGAGACTCACCTTCTCCAACTCGCTCGAAACAGTTTTCTGGCAATTTTGGCAATTTACTATTTTTAGCAATTTTTAACTTCCGGGGCCATTTTGAGGGCCTAAATGAAGGTTTTTTGGGATTGAGTTTCTCAATGATAGTCTAAGGATATAATTGAGCCCCAAAAATTAATCTCCTCTATGATACCTTTCCAATGGGCTATCATGAACCTAAAACGAAGATCGTATGCAAAAGTTATGACCCCGGGAAGTTGATGTACGTTTACCCAAACGGGGCCCACATGGCTTTTGGTGCTTCATCTCCTAGGGTTAGGTTTTTGGATGTATAGGGTTTTTGACATTCCTGCTTATTGTAAAAATCCCTTCAGAGTCTCATTGTAATCATCTTCTTGTGAATGAGCGCAATTGTCACATCTCTTCTCAAAGATAAGTCACGACCATTCCAACAAGTTTGTTTCCTGCTGCATTTTACTGTTTCAACTTATTTCCTTACTGAATAGAAAACCAATTTTACTGTATCTCTATTATTCTATGTTAATCATATTTTAATAATCTATATTCATTTCATTCTGCTCATAAAATCTAGATCAACTTTAATATTGTCTTGTGGGAATTTCCTTGTGTGTGTGTTAAGTAGTAGTTCCCAACCCATCAAGGTGGTTGGTCCCTACTATAATAATACAATGGTGGTATACTTACTTTCCTTTACAAGAAAATTTAATAAGGGGAGAGAAAGGGATAAATTCACTTGTAGAAATCTCCCAAAGGTATTATCTTCAATGACTTACATTGGAGGAGTAGGTGCTAAGAGCATGAACAATTATAGAATGACCTAAAAAACATCTGAAAAACAAGAAGACCTTATCCTTGGGATGGAAAATAAGATTATATCTCTAACCTATGCAATGAAATAGCTTGAAACCCTAGCTTGCATTGCATGTAAAAATCCCTAAATCTAGCAAAATATCATTGTTACTCTGAAAATGACATGCTAAAATCACCTATAGCATAAAGAAAACTTCAAACACATGGGGAAGAGTAAATATTATGTTGATAAATAAAGAGAGGTACAAATTAAATTATACCTATGGAGATATAACTCTCTAAATTCTCCTTCTTCTAGGGGTGGTCTTCTCTTGGGATTCTCCAAGTCATTGTCCTTCAATCAACAAGCCTCCCTCCTTTACAAATGAGAAAAAATGGAAAAATCATTTAGATTCTCTCAAAATTTTCACAACATGATCTTGCACTCGAACACTATTGTTACAACCTAGAAAAATAACATCACTCTCTCCAAAGATGTATAATTTATACCCCAATATTCTCTTTTATAGAGGTTTTATTTCTAAAAATATGTAAATTTATTTCACCTATTAGGTGAAGAATCCTATAAACCAAACTCATAAGAATGGATTAGTGTCCACTAGAGATTCCTTTGAAATTATAGCATCATCTCAATGTAACTTTGTGGTGGTAGTCTACTTGCATTATAAATTGGAAAGATATCTATGATCCCTCTACATAAAAAGAGGAAAGTTTTCATTGAGGATTTAAATAACTTACGGTGTTCTCTGTGACCACTCAAAATGTGCATGTTACACTAGACTTGCACCTGATCCCATTGCAATACCATTAACAAATTCTACTTGAATCAAACATACAAATTTTTGCATGTGATTAATTAAATAGAAACATAACAATTAGAAGAATAAATCTTCCATTCACTTTTCTCAAACTAGTTGGGGAAAGATAACATGCAATCAATGCAATATTGACAATGTTTTATGTGAGCATCACAAAAACAATATAATTTTTTTTATCATAGTTTTACACGGTAAGTAAAGCATATACATATTCTACTTCGAAAGAAATAAACCTCAATTACATTGAAAAATACACGTAAAATATAAGAGAGATTATTATTCTAAACAAATTAGCATTGGCCTTGAATGCCAACTAGCATTGATAATGATATCATTTTTTGCAAATGTGAAAAAGGAGATATAAAGAAAAACTAACAATTCTTATGTAATGACTTCGTCCGCTTAGCACCAAAAAACAACGAAAAAGCAACCCACTAGCTTATCTAATTTTTGTAGGTTGAGTTGGGATATGTGCAAGGGAATTACTTCATGACTTATGTCACTCGGGGTTCAAAAACCATATTAATTAATTATGACTAAGTCATTTAATTAAAAATCAAGGAAAATAATAGTCACTTTATTAAATGAAGTTAAAAGACATAAAAGTGACTTATTAATTAATTAATGAGAAATTATAATATTTCTTATGGGGAAAATACAAAAGAGGGGAAAAGAGGAATTCTCCTCATTCATTCATTCAATCAATCAAACTGAGTTGTGAAAGCTCTTGTGGCTTTTTCTGGCGTTTAGGGGAAAAATCTTGATGGAAATTTGGTTTCGATAGTGAAATATATCTATCCTAGCCAATTCTCTAAGTAGATCATCCAGATCTATTGATAGTACTTCATAGAGATCGATTGCTTTAGTATTGTGCAAAGTTCTTCATTGGACAATGGGTTAATTGGTTGGTTGAGAAGTTATTGGACGTCGATTTTCTTATTCTCAAGTTGTTCTTCATCAAAGGAGGTCGATCTAATTGTGTCTGAGGTTATTTGGTATATTGTATGTGGATCTCATGGAGAGAGAGGTCGATTTGATAGAATTAATATGATGGCCAAGCATGTTGGCCGATTCCTTGGATTTATGGGTGTCAAAGGTTATTGGTAGGACCAAATTTGTTGAATTGGGACAGATCTCATATAGTTGGGCATGTTTATCTATTGGGGGTTGAGTATACTCTCTAATGGGCACAATTGATTGCTAAGGGAAATATAATCTTTGTTGTTCGAATTGTTGTTGCAATTCTCTTGTCATTACCAAATCGTGGAGGTTTCTTTTTGAAGATACAATGCCATCATACACTTAGGACTAAACCAAAGTTCATTTATTATTGGAGCAACGGATTCAAACTTATATCCCAACGTTATTATTTTTCTTCCAGAGAGATAATTCTACAACAACTATAAATCATAATATCAATGGGGGCGAATTATTCATCCACAACAAAGGCCATAATCTTGTTGCTTTTGTAGAGGCTATTTGTGGCATATATATTCTGGGGGACGTGGGTTGTCATCTATAAGTTAGCTTCCATAGAAGAGGAAGCCACTGCCCCATATTCATTCTTCTTCTGTATATATCAAATTGAGAGTAGCCCTCGAATTGGTCAAGCATTGGCTTGCTTTTTGGGTTCGATATCAATCATAATTCTTGTATTCATTCAGATTTGGTATATACAAAGTGTGGCCTCAATAAGTCAAAGATATCAGAATTATATTTCTCATCAAACGAAGAGGATAACCTACAACAATGATAAACCAGGTTCTTTAATTATTATTTTCTAGTTTATGAGCATTATATTGTGTATAACAGTCATCATTAATAAATAAAATGTCATCTTCTTGGATTTATATGATATGTTATAAAAGTAATGTGAATAATTCATAGGTTAGACAGATTGTTATTTAAAGTGTTACATGTAAGCATTGTTTTCATTATCAAAACCTATAAATTGGGAAAAAATCCTACAAAAAACATAAGCCATAATACTATAGTGTTATCATAGCATGATCTTGGCCAGCTATGGGGACTTTGACAAGATTGTGAATGCATGAGCAGTTAAATGAATATAGAGGACCTATAGAACATCACCTATAAACGACAAAGGTACAAAAACAAGGATCCAAGGTTAGAAGAGGAAGAAGTTGAGATTAGACTTGAATAAGATAAGGGTAAAGAAGCTATGGGAGATGATGAAAAGACAACCTTTAACAGTCTCATCAGTGATTTGAATGATTTTTCCAAAGGCCAAAAGGAAATGTTGGCAGCCATAAACATGTTAGCAGATAAACTAGGTGAAATACAGAACAATTTGAGTAATAATGGCGAAGGGGGATAAACCAACAGTGTCGTCTACCCTACGACATCAAGCCTTTCAAAGATGAGGTATTGTGTGATATTACTCCCTCTGAATTTTTTGATGCTCTTTTAGGACAATCATATTTGTTGAAGCGTCATGTTGTGTATGAGTCTAGACCTCACAGTGTTATTATTACTTTGGGTAGAAAATTGTACATGATACTAGAGGTAGCGCCGCCTACTGCTATTTCTTTAGTCTCTGCTAAGCAATGCAGTAAGGTCATTTCACAAATCGGGAAGTTCGTATCCTTTGTGATCCTTTCTCATAGTAAGTAGAAGGTCACTTCCACATCCGTGGCCTCTATACAGAGCCTCTATTTGTAGCAGAAGCAAGTGGACAGGATCATGGAAGAATAAGAGACATCTTCTCCTCACCCACCGAGGTACCGACACACTACCAAGTCAAGCATCCAATTGATATGACCCTTGATGCACCTCTACCTAATGGACCAGTATATCGTTGATCGTTGATGGAAAATGATGAAACCAGGCGTCAGATCCAAGAGCTTCTTCAAAAGGGGAAGATCAGACCCAACTCCTCCCCTTGCAGAAGCCCAATTGTACTGGTGCAGAAGAAGGACAGGACTTGGCGACTCTGGATTGATTACAGAGCCTTAAAAAAAATCATAGTCAGGAACTGGTACCCAATTCCCAGGATTGATGACCTTCTTGACCAACTCAAGTGGGAAAATTTCTTCAACAAGATTGACCTAAAGTCTGGCTACCACCAGGTTCCCATCGAACCCACTAATGTATAAAAGTGTAAAAGACACAAGGGTTTCGTAATGAACAACTCACTCTCAATTCATAATAAGATATATATAATAATAATTGATTGTAAAAATGATGATGATATTACAAGGATAAGGCCTGCCTATATATATTCCCTTTATGGTTTTATGAAGAGTCGTGAATTTTAGTCATGACCTTTTATTACATTAATGTTTAATTTTACTTTTATTTATTATTTTAATATCTATATATTATATTATTGATTTATTGTGACAGTCCCCTTCCCTTAAATTTTTCTTTGTCCTCAAAGAAATGATAAGGAAGGATGTAACTGGAGAAAGTGCTTTGATTCAAATGCAACATCTTCTTCCAGTAGATTTTTCCATTTAATCAGATATTCCTTGATTACTCGAGAACGTAATCTCTTTTCTCGGGTGGCAATAATGGCTTCGATCTCTAAAATGATTCTTCCTTCCTCATCCAACATATGAAGTATATTTTGTGCCTTTTTTTGTTGACCCAATACTCTCTTTAGACTTGATACATGAAATACGTTGTGGATACGACTTTTATCTGGTAAATCCAGCTAGTAAGCTACATGATTGATTTTTCTATTTATTTGATATGGTTCATAAAATTTTGGAGCCAATTTATTCTTCCCATGTTGTTTAAGGGATAATTGTTTGTAAGGTTGAAGTCTCACAAATACCCAGTCTCCTACTTCGAACTCCCTTTCTGTTTGGTTTTGGTCCGCTTTTTGCTTCATTCGGTTCCTTGCAACTGTTAAGTTTTCTTTGAGTAACTGGAGGATTTTCTGATTTTTGTCTAAATGGTATTTTACTGACACAAATTTAATGTGGTCGATGGCCAACTCCTTCCATGATGGAGGTTCGTAACCATAAATATATTGGAAAGATGTCATTTTAGCTGATGTGTGATAAGTGGAATTATACCACCACTCAGCAAGGTGCAACCATTGAAACCATTTATTTAGTTTTTCATAGATAAAACAACGAAGATAGGTTTCTAAACATTTATTGACGACTTATGTTTGACCATATGTTTGAGGGTGGTAATTTGAGTTCATATTGAGAGAAGTTCCAGTCTGTTTTCAAAATTCTCTCCAAAAATTCCCTTTAAATTTGGCAACTCTATCGCTAACGACAACCTTAGGGAACCCATGTAGTTTGTAAATATTTTTACAGAATATTTCATCTGTTTGTTTTGTTGAATCTGTTTTCCTTACTCCAATAAAGTGTGTATAGTTAGTTAGTCTGTCTACTACTACTAATATTTTATCTTTTCCATCGGATATGGGTAGTCCTTCAATGAAATCCATTGAAATTTCTTCCCATTTTTGGTTGGGAATGTGTAACGGGTGGAGTAACCTAGGGTTCGACACATTTTCATTCTTGTTCCTTTGACAAAGATCACATTTTGCTACATATTTTTGAATATCTGCACTCATCCCTTTCCAAAAAAATGATGTTCGTGCATTATAATACGTTTTGAAAAATACTACATGACCTGGAGCTGGGCAATTGTGAGATTCTTGAAGAACCTTGGATTTAAATCTTGAGATGGTATTTAAGTAGATTCTCCCTTTATACCATAATATGCCGGTTTTCCATTTGAACTTAGGATATTGGTTTAAATTGTTGATTATAGAGAAAGTCTTCGGGTTTTTTTCATACTCAGTTTGGATTTCATCCAACCATTCTGGGATGGCTATTGATATTGGAAAAACTTGTGTTTCTTCATCTTTTCGTGATAGGGCATCAACCACGATGTTGTATTTTCATATTTTATGTAGAATTTCCGTATCAAATGTGGAAATTTTCTCTATCCACTTTTGTTGTTCGGTTGACAATGTTTCTTGTTGTAACAAGTACTGGAGATTGTTGTGATTTATGTGTATCAAGAACTTACTTCCCAATAGATATTGGTGTCATTTTGTTAATGCATGCATAATTGAAAGCATTTCCTTTTTGTATGTGGATTTTAAGCATTCTGTTTGATTTAATTTCCTGCTCTCAAAAGCTATTGGGTGCCCATCTTGCATCAATATTTCTCCAATTCCAAAACCTGACATGTCACACTTGATGATGAAAGGTTTGGAGAATTCAAGTGTTGCTAATATCGGGGTTGTGGACATAATGCTTTTTAATTTTTCAAAACATTTTTTTGCTTCCACATTCCATTGGAAGGAGTTTTTATTAAGGAGATTTGTTAGAGGGGAGGTTAAATGAGCATAATTCTTGACGAATCTTCGATAATATCCTGCCAATCCTAGAAATCCTCTTAACTTGGATATATTTTGGGGTTTAGGCCATTCTGTGATTTCCGATTTTCTTGGGGTCTACCTTGACTCCGTTTTTGGATATGATGTGACCAAGGTACTCTACTTCCTCCTTACCAAATGTACATTTTTGTGTAGCATTGTTTTTCCTCCAAAAGAGATAATGCTTGTCCCAAACATTTCATATACTCCTCCCATGTTTTACTATACACTAAGATATCATCGAACAAGACTAAGACATGTTTCCATAAGTATGGGTGAAATAATTCATTCATTGTCGCTTGGAAAGTGGAGGGGGAATTAGTTATCCCAAAAGGAATGACCTTGAATTCATAGTGTCCTTCGTGTGTCTGGAAGGTAGTCTTGGCTACATCTTCTAGTATGACTCTAATTTGATAGTACCTAGATCTTAAATCAAATTTTGAAAAATATCTTGTTTCATGAAGTTCATCCAACATTTCATCAATAAATGGGATTGGAAATTTATTTTTAATTTTTATTTTGTTTATCCCTCGATAATCTATGCATAATATGAAAGATCCATCTTTCTTTCGAACTAACACTACTGGAGCTGCATATGGACTTCTTCTTTTTGTGATGACACCACATTTTAATATGTCTTGGACTAATGTTTCTATCTATGTTTTGTGGTGATGGGGGTATCTGTACGGTCTAACCTTGTTTGGGCTTGATCTTAGTTTAACTTCAATTATATATTCAATTCTTCTTTGAGGTGGTAACTCCATGGGAAGGTATTGAAATACCTTCTTATGTTTTTGAATTAGATCTTGAATGTAGGATGTTCTAGATTCATCTTGTTTTGATTCTTGTATTTCTATGTTGTGGAATTGGATGAAGTATGTGGTTGCTCCTTTTCAAATCATTTTTTCCATTTGTTGTGACGACACAACCTGTGTTTGTGGAGGTTGAAAACCATCTAATTTATAACTTTTCCCTTGTCACTTGAATTGGATGAAATGTTCCCGGTGATTGACTGAGTATGTGCACAAGGTTTGTAACCATTGGACTCCTAAAACCACATCTACTCCTCCCAGAGGGATGGTGTAGAGTTCCAATTCCAAATTGAAATCTTGGATTTGTAGTTTCACCTTATGACATTTTCCGACATTTCCAATTTTATTTTATTTTATTTTATTTTTTTGGTCTACAACCATTACTTTAATATCTAGAACTAGATATACAAATAATTTGAGTTTCCTTGCAATCTTGATATCGGGGAAATTGTGGGTACTTCCAGTGTCGATTAGTATGGTGACATTATCATTTTTGATATGTCCTTTTAATTTGAGAGTTTGTGGTTGGGTAATGCCTGTGATGGCTGCAAGTGATATTCTTGGTGTGTTGCCTTCTATGAGTTATGACATGTCATTTTGGAAATTTTCCATTTCTTCATTTATTGATTATGCTGAGTCTAATTCGTCGTCTCTTTCTACTTCACAAGTGTACAATTTTTTTGAGTTATCTTCGATCTGGCACCTATGTCTTGGGTCCCATTTCTCTCCACATCGTATACATTTTACTTCTTTTATTCTTTGGGAATATAAACTTCTCTTCTATATAAAAGTAGATTGGGTGGTATGTATTTGTCATTTACCATGGTCTGAGGTACACTCCTTCTTCAGTAAACGTTGTTGAATCTTGGTTGGCCTTCTAGTTTTTCTTCCGTGGCTTTTTCCTTGCGTATTGTTATTTCTACCGTAGTAACCTCATGTAATATTAGCTCATCTTGGATATGTGGTTTGAGACCAACTATATAAGACTGTATTAATTTATCATCATATAGTCCAAATACTCGAGTGTCGAGAGCTTCCCATTGCTGCGTAAATTCATCTATGTTTCCTTTTTGTTGTAATTTGGTCAGTTTTGAAAAAAAACATTTTTCGAGATGCCCTAGAATCCTTTAAAAAAATTACTTTTGAAAGAATTCCAATTATATGATTGAATTCTTCCTTTCCACCATAGATACGAATTGTATGCGGTGCCTTCGAGGTACATGGACACGTATTTGACCTTTTCTTCATCTGTTGTAATGTTATATATATGGAAATATTCTTTGGTTTTGTAAAACCAAGCCACACATTGGTTGTCGCCTCCATTGTATTTTGATAGTTCAATTTTGGCTTTGGGAGGATAAATTATTAAGGGTTGATGTTGTGATATAGGTTGGGAATTTGAATTGTAGGGAGGTGGCGACATCGACAGTGGTGGGGGTGATGTGTTAGATGTGCTTGAGTCACTTGGTTATGGTTGGGTGGCTTGTTGGTGCCCTTGGAATTTTATTGCATTTAAAAGCTCATTAATCTTTTATTCCTGATGTTGTGTCATCACAACCAGACTTTGTTGCAAATTGTCATTTATTTCTCGTTTAAATTTTCCCAAACCTCGTTGTAGGTTAACCCCGAGTTCTTGAAAAATATCGTCTTTAAGATCTTGTTTAAGATTGTCCAAGCCTTTTTGTAATTCGACTCCGACTTTCGGTGAAATTGTTTCTTTAAGATTATGGGTCAACTCTTGTTTGAGTGCTTCATTGTTGGGCCTCATTTCTTCTAGTAACTCATCGTGAGTTTTTTGTATTGACTTTTCGAATGATTTTCTAATGCTTTTACACTCCTGGTTTACTTTTTCCACTTGAGTTTTTAATTCGAACATCCTTCTGGTGTTTGGTGGTGAGTATTTTTCTGTAATTTTGATATTGCTTGGGATATCCCCTTTTTAATTATTTGAAAATAATTGCATGTAATTTACGGTGGAGGGATGTGATCCGAGTTGTGGAGAGTGGAAGTTTATGGTGGGTGGATGATGAAGAGAATGGAGAATGGGAGGGGGACGACATGGGAGTGAGGTGGAGGCATATTGTGGAAGAGTGGGGGGGACGCAGGTTGTGGGAGACATGGTTGTGGAATGGTGCGCGGGATGTGGGATGGTGCGTGAGAGTGGGATGGAGAGTGGGAAGGAGTGGGAAGGGGAGTGAGTGTGATATGGTGGGGAGGGTTATGGGAGGGTTTGGAGAGAGGGGGTTGCATGGGAATGGGAGTGGGAAGGAGTGCGTGGGAAGGGAAGATATTGTGATATGGTAGGGAGGGTTACAGGAGGGTTTGGAGAGAGGGGGGTACATGATACTCCTATTTAACTGCAATAGAAGAACTGAATGATCTTAAGACTCTGTCTATTTAAGTTCTCCCAAATAAATTGTACATACATCAAACTCCCCTCATCATCACCATTTCTCCGTGTACCATCTTGCAAGTGCCCTTTCCTAATAAATTATCTACACCTGCATCATCCAACTCACTTACATATATTAGGCTCTTGGCTAGATATGGAATGTGCAGAACTCCAAGGAGAGTTCTAATCCTTCTATCTCTCATCAACAACTTAACCCTTCCCCCTCCCATGATTTTGGTTGCCAAGTCATCTCCTAGGAAGACATCACAACCATCATACTTTTCATATCCATTGAACCACTCCTTGTGAGGAGTCATATGAAATGATGCACCTGATTCGATCAACCATACATCTCGATCTGCATATGTACCTATAGATGCCAGGTAAAAATCACCTCCTTCTTCTATGGAGGTTTTCACCTCTGTGAAAGAGGCATCATCACATCCCTTTTCTTTATCAACATTCTTAGACTTGCAATATTTCTTATAATGCCAAGCTTTACCAAATTTCCAACATTTCCTCAAAGATTTTCATAGGGATTTAGATCTACCTTTAGATTTAGATCTGCACCCCCCTCGAAGACTTAATTTTATTCCTATCTTGGGGACGACCCCTTACAGATAAAGCATCTATGCTATGACTGTCCATGCTTTTCTGCCTCATGTCTTTTGACAACAAGGATGAAACTACATCCTCATACTTCAATGCAGATTGAGTTGTACTATCAATTGCTACAAATGGGTTATCGTTGGAGTCTAGTAAAGAACATAAAAAAGTAATAAACTTATATTCTTTTGCAATCATAATATTAACAGAGAGAAGTTGACTTACTAGAGTATTAAATCCATTTAGATGCTCTATCACATAATCTCCATCTTCCATCCTAAGATGATACAACTTCATTCGAAGAAACAACATGTTTACCAAGGACTTTGACTGATACAAATTCCACAACTTTTCCCATATTTCCTTGGTTATAGATTTTCCTGACACATTCAGTAACATCGAATCTACCAAGTAGAGTCAAATCATACTCCTTTCTCTTCTATCCAACTTCTCCCAATGTTCTTTCGACATACCAATAGATCGAGTACTGGTATTTGTGTACTAGTAGGTTGTGTATTAGTAGGTTGCATACCAAGATCCACACAAATCCATTATTATTTTTCTATAAGAAGGTCCTCCATCTTGAGCTTCCATAGCTAAATTTTTTTATCGTTGAACTTCTCAATCTCAATTCTAGAACTACTTGCCATTCTCTTTCAACACACAAATCACCACTGCAAAGCTCCCATTGAACCCAAGTTTAACACAAACCCAATATGAACTTGATCTATCAAGACCATGCCAAACCCTCAACAACAAAGGTGTCCCCTTGAAGCCAAAAACGTGCTCTGATACCACATGTAAGTTTTAATCCTGTGAAGTAAAATAATGCATACAGATTCTTAAGAAAAACAAAAATTAATCAATGGCTCATACACATAATACAGAGAGAAAACCATCCTTCATTGGTGTCACACCAAAACCCTAATATTGTTGGAAGATTGGTTGTTGACATCAATAACAACAACTAATCTTCCAACAATCTCCCCCTTTATCATTGATGTCAACACTCATGCTCCCCCTATCATCATGATCCCAATTTCTCTCCCCCTTTGACATCAATGGAAAAGGTTAGGGCTGCTCCCCCCGAGTTTAATGACAAAAGGTAACCTTGTTCTTTAGGGCTGCTCCCCTTGAACATTTGGCACTCAATAATACTTCATCCTTATTTTTGGTCTTTGGGACTTTTTCTTCCTTGGAATCATTTTGTGTGGCTTTTGTCTTCTCTCTCTTCTTCATGTCTAGGATGTATATGTTATTCGATCTTCTTGTTGCAGTTGCAACCAATCTTCTCGAGTTATTTTCTCTGATTTTACATTTTCGGGAGTCAAACGTAAGAGTGTATCCATGTTCACATATTTTGCTGACACCGAGGAGATTATGCTTCAGATCTTCAACCAATAGGACTTTTCCTGCTTTTACATTTTCACTTCCAAGCTTTACAGTTCCTTTTCCAAGTATTTTGGTAGATGAGTCATCTCCAAATGCAACATTTCCACCTCTTTTCTTCAAGATGACAAATTTGCTTTGATCTCCGGTCATATGAGATGAGCACCCACTGTCTATGAACCATTCATCTTCTTCTTTGCATTCTTTAGTGACCAATGCTATTCAACAATTTTCATTTTGTGGAATTTCTTTCCTTTTTCATGTTGTAGTTGGTATGTAGACATTTGACATACGATTATCTTCCTTCATCTCTTTGCAATATTGTGCTTTGTGACCAAGATTATTGCACTTGTAACATACAATATTTTCATCCATTAATGGGTCAAATGGATTATAATTTCTGTTGACAAGTCTACGAACATTTCCATATCTACTATTTTCACCATTCATGTAGCTTGCATAGTTATTCCTTTCATTGATTCTACAATTGATTGCCTTGTGTCCAAAATTTCCACAAGTATAACAATGTCCAAGAAAGAAATTTTGATACCTGGGCGTAAGTGATCTTCTTTGTGGTGTGGTTCATCTGGGTTCACGATCTATTCTTTTGTAGTTTCCTTCATAATGATTGCTTTCATACCTGATGGGAGAAGATCTTCTTGATGTCTCATTCCTTTTGAATTCTAGTTTTCTATCTTGTTGTTCAACTTGTTCTAGAGTGTTGGTTTCATCATTTTCAACTTCCTTCTCTTGTTTTGTTGTCTTCAAACTATCATTGTATCCTAGCCCCGTCTTGTCGTTTGGAGATCTTTGACTGCTAAGGATCTCATCTAATTTTTCGGTGCTTTTTTCAAACTTCTTCAACCTTTTTGTTGGCAATAGTAGCTCCCTTTTTATGTGATCCAATTCTGCTTTCAATTTCTCATAATCTTCTAATTGTTCCTTCAAGCTATTAATGGTCTTTTCAAGCTTGTAATTCTCTTCTTCACAACTACTCATTTCACCTTTTAGTATTATGTTTGTGTTTCTAAGCTTGCTATTTTCAGTTTCAACATGCTTCAACTTTTCAATATTCTCATCTTCTTGTTCACTCTCTGCATTGTCTTTGTATCCCCAAAAGGAATCAAGGTTGGTTTCTTCAT